>CATPAC010000334.1:0-261000 GCA_954871275.1 Leptopterna dolabrata
ATCATGCGAAGTCTAGAGGGACTAAAGATTGAGTAAGGTCCGAGTAAAAAGTTCCCCCTGGGATATAGGTACCCATTGAGGTAAAATTCAGGGTTATAAAAGACATTTAATTTAATTGTTGGAATCCATCTCTACAGTACCCAATACGGTCGATTTTTCAACTCCCATATATCCCCTACCTATTTCTGGATGGATAAACTTGCAGCAAGGAAATTAATTGAGCTGTGTATGTATTAAAACGTCACTGTTTCATTAGAGTAAATATTTGTATACGTACCTATAAGGAACATCCTAGGCCAATAAAATTAGGATTTTTCCAGGAATTAATTGACGAAAAATCGGAAATCGTTTTAGTACCTTCAGATGATGCTTAATAAAAGTTTAATACCTTCAGTTGATGCTAAGTAAAAGAATCTGCGTTTGCACGGTCACAGTTAGTGAGCTTAAATTTTGAGAGCAAAAATACCGACATTTTGGCACTTTCTAAATTTTTTAGTTAGGTATATCTTCCAAACCGTACATCCTACCTTCCACCACTAGAACTAAATGCTAAATGCGATGCTAAATTTGGCATCGAATCACATGGTAGCTAAGAAAAGTGCTAAATACATCGTACAGCGGACGGACAGAAATTTTTGTATTGCATTTTCGGATACTACATACCTTGAAATGGAAACTTTCGAAGTTTAATGGGTTGGGGGAGGGGGGGTTAACAATTTTATTTTTTCGTCCTCGATTCCAAAGGTTCATTATTCATAATAATAAACCCAAATTAATAAAATTCGGTTTGTGGGTCCTATTTGGGGTCTGAATGGTCCATGGAGCTCTGCTGTAAGGGGAGAAAAAAACGCTGCAAAGTCCTTGTCGCATGGTTTTATTATTCTATTGGACACACCTACAGAAATGTTGGCTGTTCATTTATTGTTTCTTTCATGTGGAATAATTTAAATAGATATTTCTGATTGTTTTCACCAATTCATATTCGGTCTTCTCGTTCCCAAAAACATGGAAAACGATACCTCAAAAGCTCATTTTACTAACATGTTACTAAAACACAAAAACGCTGCAAAGTCCTTGTCACATGGGGTTTATTATTCTACAGAAATGTTGGCTGTACCTACATTTATTGTTTGTTTCATGTGAAATAATTGAAATAGCTATTTCTGATGGTTTCCACCAATTTTGGCCCCCAAAACACAAATTAGGTAGGTACGATTTTTTTTTTTTTTTCAAATTATCTTTGATCATTGGTAGTGCCATCATTTAATCGTCTTGATCCACGTGTTGACACTTTTTCTAGTGTTATTCTACAAATTGATGGTGATTTCGCAGGTATTTGACTCATAAAAAATCAATTTTGGGAGCTGAACATCTGGTACAACCTCAATTTTCCACTCCTTGGCCAAAATCGACTTCATATTCGATCTTCTCGTCCCCAAAAACATGGAAAACGATACCTCAAAAGCTCATGTTACCAAAATGTTGCTAAAACGCAAAAAGTACCTATTTTCACACACATTTTCACTCATAACACCCCTGGGTATATTCCGATCGGGCTGAAAAGTTTCGGGACACAACTAGGGCCCAAATGGAGCATGTGTGCGAAAGAACGACTTTTTTAGATCGAAAATGAAGCCTGTACACGTGATACGGCGGACGGCGTACGGCGGACGGACATTGCATTTTTTGAATCTACACACCTTGAAACGGAAAAGAAAAAAGTTTGAGGGGGTGTTATAAAAATTTTTTGCTGAGCGATTACATAGGTGTATTATTCACAGAATAATAAACCAAAAGTACCTATTTTTGTGCACATTTTCACCCATAACACCCCTCGGTATATTCCGATCGGGCTGAAAAGTTTCGGGACACAACTAGGGCCTAAATGGAGCATGTGTGCGAAAGATCGAATTTTTAGACCTAAAATGAAGCCGGTACATGTGATACGGCGGACGGACATAGCATTTTTGGAATCTACGCACCTTGAAAGGAAAAGAAAAAATTTTGAGGGGGTGTTATAAAAATTTTTTGCTGAGCGAATACATAGGTGTATTATTCACAGAATAATAAACCAATAGGGGTTGAAATTTTCAGGGCTCCGTTATTTCAGGGCTCGTTTTTAAATTGATCTCGAACTTGGGAATTTTTTGAGACCACCTGGAGTATGTACAGCCGTTTGTTCACATTATGGCCCTGAAGTTTGCACCGAAAACCTTCGTCAGTATGATCGTGAATGAAACGGTATGCATCCATCACGGATGGCTGTATGAAGTCGAGTTGGTTGTTCCAAGATATTATTTGATCGGAAGAATTATTGTTATTTATTATTTTTCTAATTGGTAGGTACCTACTTTTGTAGCTTAACACACTCTTCATGAATATCAACAAATAACTTATTAATCACAGCATTCTTGAATCCACTGCATATTTATGAAACTGTAACTGCCCGGCCGGCTCCAGTACTCGATTTAGTGCTTTCCTGGGGGTCCAAGAGGGTAGGTATTGACCACAGAAAACAGTGATTTAAATTATACACCGTTCTGTAATAAGTTGCAGCGATTTTGTTCTTCTATCTATGGGATAAATTAGTACTATTTTTTCGGGTTATTATTTTCAATAAAGAACCTTTGGAATCGAGCATTAATACAATTATTTTGAAAGCGTTTCAAGGTACCTACATAGAATCCGAAAATGGTAAGAAAAAAGCTGCAAATTACTACACAACGGTTTATGACTTACCGGTACAGAAACACCTACGTTAAAGACCACTGAATTCTGTGGTCAAAACCTACCCTCGTGCGTCTCCCAGGAAAGCCCTGATCGCCTAATGGATCCAAATGGGCCATTTCAGTTGATGAAATGGGTGATGGATTCAGATTCAAGACCAAAAGTGTAAGGTGTATTTTTCGAATTAATTTTTTCAACTTGTATGAGATGAATTTCTTGAGTCTAATGACCTGATCTGGTCTTGACCACCATTTGACCACAATTTCTTTAACAATACAAATGTCAAGTGGGATGAAATGTGCCGGCTGAAGTCGGTTGGGAACGTTCTGCAAATTCCGAAATTTTAAATGTAGGAATCTAAATCTTACGATCACGTTTGCGTGTTGCGTCTTATTGCCAAACGTCAGAGATGCCTCAGACTTGTCAACATTTCGGGGTATGTCTGTACTGCGCTGCAAGCCGCAATCTTGGGTATTTTGGCTTGAAACTTTGAGGCTAGCCTCATTCGGCCTTCCAAATTTGCTATTGGTGCCACCATGTTACCAGTGGTACCATCTATCAGAAAAATGTGTTTAGGCCTCCAGAATTTTCTGTGTAGTTTTGGTGCCACCATGGTACCAGGGAACGACGCCTGTCATCTGTCAGAAAATGTGTGTTTTGTATAGTTTTTCATGTTTTCCGGCGTGCTGAATCGAATACAATTACTTTCAACGCTCTGCCAGTCTTCCTTACAGCAACTGCTAAATATTAAGCCGAAAAATATATATTATTGAGCATGGTTTATAGGCAGTGAGCTTATTTTCAAAATTGCGAAATGCGTCTGGTCAGTGGACCCACTAGGATTATCTGATTCTGCATCATATCCTGAATTGAAAGGCACTTGTCTGCCAACTGAACTAGTAGGTTCAGCAGACGAATTTAAAAATGTCAAGTCTATTTGGCAACCAACTTCTGACTTATTTTACCGCGTTTGTTTTCTCTGTTTCTTGATTCTACACTATATCCTGAACTGGAAGACACTTGTATGTCAACTGCCAAGGCCGCATAGGGTCTAATTTTAAATTTTGGAAACAAACATCTGACTCATAAGACTATTGTATTCCCAAATTTAATCCACACAATTTTAGCGATTGTCTCCTTGATTTGTTGACTATTACTGCAAATGCGAGTCGCGCCGAAACGGCAAACGTTTGATTTCGAATGGCACCTGTTTGAATCATTGGGAAATGTGGCAACAGTACAAGTTCTCCTTTAAATGTTTCTTTTAAAATTCTAGCTTCGATGGTATTGTTCATCATATTTTTCAATGAAAGCCTGGTACCTCAGCAAAGTCATGCTGAATTCATTGAGGACCCCTGTTGGTTTATTAGTGGTGGGGGGGGGGGGGATGGGTGTAAAAATAGGGGTTTTCCAGTGTTTGTGGTTTTGGTGAACATGAGCTTGCGAGGTATCGTTTTCCAAGTTTTTCAGAGCACGAAGACCGAATATGAAGTTGATTCTCCTAAAGACCAAAGAGTGAAGAATTGAAATTGTACCTAACGTTCAGCTCCCGGATTCATTTTTTAAGGGGTCAGAAACCTGGGACATTGACTGAAATCACCATAAATTTGTATAATAACACAAAAAGTAGTATCAACAGGTGAATCAAGACAGTTAAATGGCACTATAATTGATCAAAGATAATTTGTAAAAAAAAAAAAGTGTTTTTGAGAAACAATAAATGAGCAGCCAACATTTCTGTAGGTAAGTCCAGAAGAATAATAAACCCATGCGACAGGGACTTTGCAGCATTCCTATATTGAAATATTCAATTCACAATTTTAATTGGTTGAAAAGAAATTGCTGCATGAAACCGAGTTGGTTGTTCCGCAATATTATTTCGTTTCGAGGAAGATGGGGTTTTCGATTTGGTCGATAGGTACATACTTTAGCAACTTGAACAACAATTTGGTTCGATGTATGTCTATCGGTCTGCGTCCGCGAACCCTTGTCACACGCATAATATCCTCAGTTCGAATCCGATTTTGGGAACATTTGCGGGCTGGGCTCCCCATCCGCTCGGATATGGGGCATCCTTATAGGAAAATAATAAACCGTTGTTTAATAATTTGCAGAGTTTTTACGTTTCTTCCCGCTAGGTAATTACAGTTTCCTAAATATGCGGTAGAGTCGAAAATTATATCTACAGTTATTTGCTGTAATGCATGAAGCATAATGTGTACTTTAAAAATAGTAGAACGAAAATTCCTACGCCTAGTTTGAAGAACCGTTCCTAAAAATGCCATCGAAATCGTGGGGTCAAAGAATGATAGAATACGACTGTATAACCGACTTTGTACTAACCTAGCTTCTACGAATACTTCTACAAATAGGGAAAAAAAGAAGTCGTGAGTTTTTCAAAATTAATAGGTAACGCTTTATTAATAGGTAAGGCTTCCGTACTTGTCCTCAGACAGCAACATGAACAAACACAGGTTAATGAGAAATCAAGTACCTCGATTTTGCGTCTACGCAAGCACAGTGGTCGTACTAATGATCCGAGCGATTTGAAATTCATATGGGACGATCTAGGAGCTACACCACCCCAACTATCACTGAATTTGAACAAAATCGGGCGGCCGCCGCCGGTAACGCCGAGCTTCGCGGAACAAAAAAAGACCCTCATTGGAACCTACCAACCAAATTTAATTAATTTTGGTTTGTGGTAACAAAGAAAAGTGTCTGGTACGGCGCGGCGTACAGCGGACGGGCAGAAATTATTGTTTAATCTATTTTCGGATTCTACGTGTCTTGAAACGAAACCGTCAAATTTTGAGGGGCTAAACTTTTTTCTTTTCCCTCATGTTTGATGCCAAAGATGGACTTCATTAAGATGATTCATGTAAGATGGACCGTTCAGGTAAATCTTATAGATAGGTAAGCTAAAAACTGGAAAAAGTCCTACAATTTTGAGGTTCTTTGGCAGGCAAAAGTTGTCCCAAACTCAAAAACGATTATTCGAAATGAAAAGTGTTATATAGGTAACTAAAGTTGTAGAGCACCAAATTCATAGGGGACGACCTAGGAGCTACACCACCCCAACTATCTACTGAATTTGAACAAAAGCGGACCGCCGCCGGTAACGCTGAGCTTCGCGGATCAAAAAGACCACAACTGGAACCTACCAACCAAATTTAATTAATTTTGGTTTATGGTAACAGCGCAGCGTACTGCGGACGGACAGAAATTATTGGTTCATATATTTTTGGATTCTACATGTCTTGAAACGTAACCATAAAATTTTTAGGGGGCTACTCCCCCTCCCCCCCCCCCCACCAACCATGTTCGATGCCAAAGATGGACTTCAAAATATTTAATTGAAATATTAAAGTTTAGATCCATTAAAATTTTAAATTGCAATTTTAATAAAAAATATGGGTGCTTTAAACGCAGAATTGAATGATGTACAACTTTAGTTATATGATATTTTTCATTTGGAATACCCATTTTTAGTTGCAGGCGTGTGAAACACACTTTTCAGTCAAAATGGAAAAAATTTCCGAGTTTAGACCGTCAATTCCAACCAAACGGCTGAACCAAATTTGATGTTTAAGACAATCATTCTAAGTAGAATTTAATGCTCTTTAATTTTTGTTCGAGTGAAATTTTCTATAAGAATCATCGTTTGGATGTTATAAGCCCAAAACTGCACGAAGTGCCAATATTTCACGGTTGTATGATGTACCAATCAACAAGCATGCCACATTTCAAATTTTTAGGATTTTTTTCCCGCTGGTACCTTTTTTTCTTTTCTAATTTGACTGGGCTAAAGTAGTTGATACTCCAAAAGTGCTCTTCTGTCTGACAAGCCCCCACGGCCCTACAGCCCACGAGGGGCTTTGGCTGGTCGACTGATTCTCTGATAACAGTGTTGCCAAATCTCCGGAGGTCGCAATGATAGGTCTTCGTCAATTTTATGATATACTGTGTATATTCTCGACTGGCACCAGCGCTGCGTTTGGAAAAACCGGGAACTATCGCCGTATAATTGTTATCCATCTTGCTATGTTTGTGGCACCCATGTGACAATTTTCAAATCAATATATCTGACTCCTCTTATCGATTTACCCCCTTCTGTGTATCGATAGTTGTTGATAATTGATACCTGCAGCACTTCCGAAGCGTTTCAATTTTTTTCTTCTATTAACCTCCAAACTACGTAGGGATTTCAAAGTGGCACCCTTATACGGATGCAGCATGCACACGGGTGCCACTTTAAATGCAACTTTTCTGTGTGTGGTAGCCACAATGATACCAGGATGTATATATATATATATATATATATATATATATATATATATATATATATATATATGTATGTCATTCCAGACGATAACTCTCGAAAGAATTGAGATAAAAAGTTCAAATTTGCATGAAAAATCTGTCTTGGCAATCGACAGGCTAAGTTCGAAGATGGGCAGAATCGGGTCACCCTAAGGGGGAGTTTTAGGGGGGGAAATTACCCATAAATTCCCAAAATGAAAAAGTCTGACAAGTGACACCTCATTTTAAAGGTTTTTGTACGCTGAACACGATGGTGAAATCAGAATTGCGATATCTCATTCAATTCTCAAACTGGAGCACTTTGAAGATGAAGGAACGTGGTTATTTCTTGAGATGTTCTTCCTGGTTCGTCTGCTCTAATCTGATAACGGAATGGGATATCGCAATTCTGACTTCACCATCGTGTTCAGCGTTGGAAAATCTACAAACCGAGGTGTTACTCGGCAAAAAATGGAACAAAAAATTTGTTACGTATGTACCCAATACCTACTCTTCTGGTATTCAAAACATTTTTGATTTCCCCCTCCCCCTCCTTCCACCCCAAATTTTACTTTGCGTAAAACTACTCCTGTTTTAATTTTGTATGGTATCAAGTTGGGAAAACATTGACCGAAAATTAATTTTCAGAAAATTTTAGGCGGAGGAGGAAGATGCCGAAAACGTCGAAAATTCGCTCTTATAGCCATGCTGCATGACTGTGGGTTTTTTTTCGTGTGATTAAGGGCGTTCCAAGGAAAACACATTTGGCCACGCGCTGACCAAAGTTACAGTCCAATTTTGCTGTAACTCATATTACACAGAGAATGATAAACCGTAGGTTGCAGATGAGTTTTCTACGTTTTTTCGAGTCGAACAAATATCCTATAAAAAGGTCGAGATTAAACTCGGGGAATTTCCTTCTCAGTTTTCAGTCGAACTCCAGAGTTGTTTATCGAATGTTTCAAGAGCACTCGAAGCTCGGTCTGGAGGTTAGATAAGACTTCGAGTGCTACGGGCGGTGTCAGGTATTGACATTTTCGATTTGTCATTTCACGCTTACGTGATTTACGAGTACTCACTTAAGTATGAAGTTTCGAGGAACTTTCTGCGTACGAATCCGTTCTTAAACGGGTGCCTTCAAAGGTCCCAGGCTCTATTTGGTTAATTTCATAGACCCAGAGCGAATGTCAGTAGGTGAAATTTTTGATACTCCACTAAACGGGGTGTCCTGGTAACACAGAACCTACCTACTTCGGATTTCATAAAATGTTTCATATCGCAAAACTGTTGGGTACTTTTTGCGTTAAATTCATTTTTCGTACACGTGCTCAGCTCGCACCAATTTTGGCCTCTTCAAACGGCAATTTTTATTGTCTGTTGCACATTAGGAAACAACGCTAAATTTGATGGCACCAAAAAAAATCAACATCAACCGGTTGAGTCAGTCAGATAATTGAGAAATCGCGTGATGGTGAGGTGACCACCATGAAATTTAACATAGAAGCCAACTCTAGAGCACAAAGTACTAAACTATACTGTACTACTGTATACAGTATTAAATACAGTTGTTCCACTGAAAATATATTTGAAATTAAAATTTTTTCATATTAATCATAAAATTTATAGAAAGATCTCGGCAGGAACAGTTAGAAATTTGAAGAGCCTGCATAAATTGTCCAAATTCAGGTGAGATGATTCCTTCTGCGAAATTTCGATTCAGTTAAAAAAATTCCTTATCAGATACCCAATCAATCACTAAATGTACCTACCTAGTTAAAAGAATGGAAACTTTTAAATTTTTTTAAATTTTATTTCAGAGCGGTATCAGCCAAATGATTGTTCATTTTATTTTAAATAAGTAGATACGATGTGAATGATCAGTGTATCTTCAGCACAACAGTTCCTAGCGCCATTTCCTTCTTTGTCATTATTACATCCCTCATCATTTTATCAGTCTGGTTCATGTCCTGTAGCAAAGCAGAGCCTCCTCATCCTCATGAAACTGTCGACGTTCCTCGCCATATTACAGCCCATCATCACCATCACCTGCCTGGTGACTGCCAGGTATTTTGGGCCGAGTATCATTTTCCTGGCTCCTTCTTCATAATATCAGTCCTGTACTGCCCCCCAGGAACGCTGGGGGATACACCTAGTGAATGGTCTGGTAAGGTCTACGGTAAGTAGTATGGCCTGTAGGTAAGTAAGTATGGCCTGTAGGTGGTACAGCGGTTGAGGCGTTGGACTGCAGAGTCCCACGTTCTGTACAAGGGTTCAAATTTCTATGTGAACAGTCTTAATTACCTACATCGGGTATGTATCCATTTCATTTTCACATCTCAATAATATATGAACGAATAAATTAAATTTAAACTAGGGAACTAATGACCTAAAATTATTTTTATGGAAATGGGAACTTCATTTTGAATAAATATTTGCATTGCAAGTAGCATTATTTCAATCTGGATGAAGAAGAGCTCCGTTCTTGTTTTTTAGTGAGCCCTCCTACAACAGGGCAAGGGATAACGGGCTATATCTCCATTGTTCAGGTACCTACCTAATAAAAACCCAATTCCTTGATCCCAAAACAGCTTGTTATAAAAAATTGTAATAAATAAGAAAAATATGTACCTACAAATTTAGGACTGGATTCTGATTGTCTCAAAACGGAATGGGATATTTGCACGTATTTATTTTATTTTATTTTTTAATGAAAGTCGTGAGCTGATTTTTGGCTCAGGACATGCGGTTGGAAAGTTGGGGTCACCAGTTGCCGTGAATGGGTTTTGAGACTGTCGGTTGGAGAGAAGGGGTCACCAGTTGTTGTGAGCGGGAGAGTGAGATGAGAAGAGTGAGAGGTTGGGAGCGGATGGATGTGCTCTTATGGAGTAATTTGGCTAACTCCCCGCGGTTTTCACCACAGCAGGAGTTAGGTGAAGGGAACGTTAGCTCCCCGCGGTTTTCACCACAGCAGGCACCTGGGGTGTGGTAGCTAGTACCCCGCGGTTTTCACCCCAGCAGACACCTGGGATGAGGAGCTAGTACCCCACGGTTTTCACCACAGCAGTTACTAGTGGAGAGAGAGGTGTCCCGCGGTTTTCACCACAGCAGACACCAGGTGGATGGAAGCCAACACCCCGCAGTTTTCACCACAGCAGACACCAGGTGGATGGAAGCTAACACCCCGAGGTGTTCACCACACCAGGTGTTAGTGGAGGAGGAGGTATCCCGCGGTTTTCACCACAGCAGATACCAGGACGGAGTGCTCCGCGGTTTTCACCACAGCAGGTACGAGGAAAGGAGGGAGAGAGGACGAGGGAGAGAGGTTCGAGAGAGAAGTCGCAAGTCGAGGGTCGGATTGTTGAATGAATAGAAGGGCCAGTGTTATTGGGACTTTTCCACCCATCCCCAGTCCACAATTAGCCGTTACGGTCGTTTGAGAAAATCCTTGTTGTTGACCAGCTCACCGTTCTCTGCGTTTATTCGGTAAAATCTCTCGTAATATTGCAGGAGTGGTTTCTGAGAGGGAATCACGACATGCACGTATTTATTTTATTTTTCAAATGAAAGTAGATCCCATCCTGAGAACACTGAGAACAACCGTACGCTCCTAAGATAAGTACCTATAGTTCTTTTTCTATGATTTTTCAAAGTTTCCAGAGGTTCCTACGTCACAGTGGGCAGGGGAGCAAGAGGGGTGTAATGACGTAGGAACCTCCGGGAAATTCGAAAAATTATAGAAAAAGAACTACTCAACACACGAGCGTGCGGTTAGTCTCAAAATTCTCAGGATGGAATCTACTTCTATTTAAAAAATAATATTGTCGTGATTCCCTCTCAGAAACCACTCCTGTAGCTGTAATATTACGAGCGATTTTACCAAATAAACGTGGAGAACGTTGAGCTGGTCAACAACAATGTTTCCCCAACGCCAACCACCTCAAACGGTCGTAACGGCTAATTGTGGACTGGGGGCGGGTGGAAAAGTCCCTATAAAAACTCGCCCTTCTGGCCCAGCTCGGCATTCGATGATCCGACTTGCTAGCGACTTCTCTCTTGACCCTTTCTCTCTCGAACCTCTCTCTTTCTCGTCTCTCTCCATCCTTTCCTCGTACCTGCTGTGGTGAAAACCGCAGGGTACCAGCTCCTCATCCCAGGCGCCTGCTGTGGTGAAAACCGCGGGGAGCTAAACTTCCCTTCATCTAACTCCTGCTGTGGTGAAAACTGCGGGGAGTTAGCCAAAAGACTCCATAGGAGCACGTCCATCCGCTCCCAACCTCTCACTCTTCTCACCTCTCCCTTTACCTCTCTACCCATCCACTACCTTATCCGCTATGTTGTGAGTGAACTTACCCAAAATTCACTTTCCAAACAAATGTCCTGAGCCGAAATCCGCTCACGACAAATATAAACCGCTTTTGTTACCCATGCAAATAGCCCATTGTACTGAACGAATTGATTTTAAACAATAATAAAAATGCCCCTACCCACCTACTGCCCCACCTACCTACCTATTTCCTTCGAAGATTTGGTACAACCTATGTTCAATGACTGTCGATATCAATCCACATAAAAAGCGAGCGAATTTTCGTGTTTCATTTTCAAAAATCCTTCAAGATTTGCTTTTTTTCCTGAGCACAAAGGATTGCCAGTTTTGGAGAGCTAAGACCTTATAAAATTCGATATTTTGGTGTTGAGCAAATCTCTAATTTTAAAAATCAAATCAATTTCATTCATAGCACTAACACCCTTAGGTGAGTTAATTTCGTAAGACGGGCTTGGGAGAGAAAATTCCTGCTCAGACTTGGTCGCACCCAGCTTAAAATGGCTCTCGTTCGCCCATTTCTGGAATGTTGCCCAACAATTTGGTTAAGACTGCATTTATGGCTACCTAAACCTAACTTGTCATAAACCCAAGTAATTTACGCAATTCAAGAAGCATTTTGTATAATTTCTGAGTTACTCACTTAGAGAATTCATGCAGACAGCATTATCCGAGTACGGGAGGATCATGAACTAACCACTACGTACTTAAGAATGACCAGTATTGCCAGGTGGTAAGAGTCTTATCGCATAATCATTCACTTCAAATTTTATCTATTGATTGAGTCCGACAGGTAACCCCTTCCTCCGCTAGTTTTTTACATAGCTTTAAACGTCGACCTTGTTGAGAGAGGTTATTGAGGATAACGTTACGTCGGTTATCGAGAAATGATTCTTTAGATAAATATGAATTAGTACACATGTATATTTTAAAACATAACATCAGCATTGAACACATTGTGGGAAATTATGAACAAAGTACTAGGTAGGTACTTTCTTACTTCATGCCAAATCTATCACTCTCAGCAAATTTATGAAGATCCATTAGTTTTAGTAGGTAAATAGTACATTTTTGTGACATTTTCGATTCGAATCATTGTGAATCTATCCCTGAATTTAAAAAAATTGTATTTACATTGATGTACATACAGGGTGACCAAAATTTAATGACCACCGAAATATCTTCCTTAAGAAGACGTTTTTTAAAGCTTCAAATCCCCCCCCCCCTTCATGCGTAAAATCGCATTTTTGCGCACGTGCGCATGCGTAAAACGCGCAATGCACACTATTTTTTTTTTCTTCAAATAGGAATCCTCAATTTTTATTGCAGATTCGGAGTCTTCGTGAAATTTCATGAAAAAAATGACCCGTTGCTCAAATTTTTGAGTGCGCAAAAACGTCAGCAAATAAGCCCAAATTGTTGGCTAAACGCAAAAATCGAGTTTCGTGGTTACAACCATCTACCAAGTTAATGACTTTTTTCAAGCTGAATAACGTGGTGATGTTAATTTCTCGATTTGCGCAATACGGGTGTCTCGGCTAGTGATCCCCTCCCATCTTCTCTCCCTCCTAATTTTGTAATAAGCCATTTTAGACAAAACTTTCAAATTGGTAACCACCTACCAACAAGTTTCTGATCTTCGAAGATTGCAAAAGTTGCAAATTTTTGTACGTCGTTTTCATGTTGTATGAACACGAGGTAGGTTCAATTTGACAAGGCCAAGTTTATTAGTGCTTTCATAGTTACTGAGAAACACTAAATTTACGTTTGGTAGGAAGATAAACGTCTACCATAGTCAAACGCGACCCACCCGCAAAGAATATGAAACATCTCATAGCATAATTATACCTACTGGATGTCCCTTGAAGCATTATCTCTCAACTGGTAGAGATAGGTTAGGTGCAGGTCTTCCAACTTCCAGTTTGAGGGAAGTGTGGCGCTGGTACCCTTGATTTCTGTTTACATTTTTAAATGGCCATTCCAAGAATTTTGATACCAACCTCACTCTTCTACAATCAGTAGGTAGTTCTTTTTCTATGAGCTATCAATGTTTCCACAAGTGACGTCACACTGAGAAAGGGGGACCCCACCAGGCGAGAGGGATACAATGGCGTCACTTGCCAAAACTGAAAGCTCACAGAATAAGAACTATTCATCGTAGGAGAGTGTGGTTGGACTCAAAATTCTTCAAGGCTCATCCTACGTATGTTCGCTATACTTTTGGCCGACCTATTGTCAAAAGGAGGAGAGCACTTATGTTGGTTTACCTTTGAAGTCGGTACCTACCTACAGAACAAATTTATTTAATTTCAACCTTTTACAAATTTATTCAAACCTTTTACAAAATTATTACAACCCTTTACATAATTATTTAAACCTTTTACGTAATTATTTAAACCTTTTACAAATTTATTTAAATCAATTTAACAAATACAGCGGTATCTGTATTAAGCAATAAAGAAAATTTACTACTGAAGTCCGAACATTTGGAGGATGTGCTTTAATATGAAAGTAGTTCTAATGGACTAATGAAGTGGATGGTCTGCTGCTGCGTCAGGCAATAATAAAATCATGCCCATTACATAATTCGCACAATCTTGAGGTGTCATTGAAAGCAAACTTTGCTGAATAACTACTGGAAGCTGGTGCTCACCTTGGCAGCTTGACAACTCTCTTGCTTTCGTCTTTATTTTTGAGAACGCCTGTTCCGCAGGGTTCGGCATAGGAGAATGGAGAGTTTTCGCAAAGGTTTGGCTACCAGCCCGTTGACGGGCTAAGGCCTACGTACAAAGGAAAGTGCGAACTGCGCATGCGCACGTTTGGGTGGGAACGACCTAACTTAGCTCGTCAACGTTGGATGCCACCGGTCTACGTAAACGACCAAGCACTAGGTCGTATGGGCCGTTTCCCGTACTAACCTTCCACCAAGGAAACCTCATCGCATGGATTGCCTTCTTCCATGGCATTTGTGATTATTTGTTTGTGTTGTGTACGTGTACCTGATAGCGTGCGTCTTTTTTCTCTCGATTTTCCGTTTTTCTGCTGCATAGAAACCCTACATTTCTTCTTTTTTTTTTTCTTTTTTTTAACAGTATTAGGAAATATTTCTGTGACCCTTGAAGACTGGAAAATGTCAATAAATTGTACCTGGCTAATTTCTCTATGTCTATGGACAACCTTACAGTTTTTTGGCTAATAATGTCTACCTATTAGCCACTAATTTTTGCCAAATAACTTTAATTAGCGAAACCTTCAGTTTTTTGGCTAATTTTTCTCGTGTCTATCGACAACCCTACATTATTTTCCATTTGAAAATAGTAATACGAAATGTGTGTGTCAGTAATACGAAGACTGGAAAATCTTAATTAATTGAGCCTGGCTAGTCTATGAACAACTGTATAATTGTACTAGTGAATATGAAAACTAAAACGGCTATTTAAACTGAAATCTTCAAGTGATGAGAATATGATAACAGTTCACGTTAACGTTAGTGTCACCCAGCGAATCAGCTTACGTCGTTCAACGACCTATGTTTCACGATCTAAGAGGTTAGCATCCGGTTTTTCCCCCTAGATCGTTAGCCCGGAGATCCTTAGTCCGTCAACGACCTAGTGACCAAACTTTTGCGAAAACTCTCTAATGTGGAGGCTCTAATCAGGAAGATGAAGCTCACCGACATAGGGTACGTGGGAGAAGTTATTGGAGCTTGGTCTCAACATTCAGAAGGAATACCACGTACCTACTCGGACGTAGAAATCAATCCCCTTCTCGTGACCATTACTACATTTCGTCTTACACGAGTAACCTATAGACTTTTTCGTTCAAATGAATACGATTAAGTGCAGAGGTTTAAATAAATTTTTTTAAAGAGTTTAAATCATTGTATAAATGGTTTTAATAAATTTGTAAAAGGTTTAACTAATTTTGTAAAGGATTTAAATAAATTTTTTTAAAGTTGAAATTATTTTGTAAAGGGTTTAAATAATTTGTAAATGCTATATATTAGTCAACAGATTTATAATGGAGTTGCCAAGGCTGTAAATGGTCATGCTGTATGACTGAGGTACCTAGATTAGGTAACCTAGGTTAGGTAGGGGACGAGGTACAGGTCGGTCTCTCCCAAAAATTTAAAACAATGGATCCCCTCATTTAGAAGCCAGCTTCCGAGTCCGAGGGGCGTCCCTAAAAATGTTTCATTAGGTAGGTACCATGTCTGACAATGTTCTTTAGGGCCACGAATACACAGCCAGCAGCACCACCCTGTAATGTCGCATTCTTTATTATCCAAAAGATCTGGGTTTTCTTTGAGAAAAATGGTTTTCTCTGTATATTTTTTGTTTTCAAGAAATTTTTTTTGAGAAAAATGGTTTTCTTTGAGAAAAACGGTTTTCTCAAACCGCATAGTACCAAGATAAGTAGTTCTTTTTCTATGTTTTTTTTTTAAGTTTCCAGCAATGTTGACGTCACAGCATGTGGGGTACCGCCCAGCTGAGGGCTGCAATGACATCAACTACAGGAACCTTAGAAAAAATCATAGAAGAAAAACTACTTACCGCAGGACAGTGCGCTTGGTGTCAAAATTCTCTGGTTCGGCCAAAATGGTAGGTAGTACCAACTGATCTTCGGACATGTTGTGTTTATTTGGTTATAAGTTTCCTATGTCATGTTCCTATCCTGTTGCATCTAAGCACCTAAGTATGAGTAATATTCATCGGAAAATAGCACCACACAATCTCAACGTTAATTCTGACCACAGGTCGGGTAGATAGAGGATAGGTAGATACCTAATATCTTGAAATCGAGTGTGAATCACAATTTTTAGAACAACTTGTGAAATGAAGGACTCAACGTTATTAATCACTCTTATCTCTCTCTAACTATCCAAGATAACTCCGAAAAAAATATGTAGGACATTCTTTTACTTTGCATCTTCAATTCATCCCACGCCAAGAATTCGTGTTTATTTTTCATTCCACACCGTTTGCTTAGCGATAAAATGAATTATTTCCGAACATCACTCATCGTCAGGTGTTCCCGCGTTCTGTTACGGCCGAGGCGGCAGAGTAGACAATGCCCTGTATCTGTATCCGTATTTGTATCTGTATCTACGGAAGTGAAAAATAAACTCGTCAAAACTGACAGGGTAGGTATCTACAAAAAACCCGCCCAGGATACTTATCTGTGCGCTATACACATAACTTCACGAATCAGCTAAATTATCAAATGTAGAGTTGTTAGTTGCCAGTTAGTCTCGTGAGCACACTTTCAGCTACCTAACAACCTGCCTACTGCCTTCATCAAAACGTGTCAAAAATGTAGGTGGTATTTCGAAACTAACCCACATAGGTGTGGGTTTATAAATGCTCCGCTTCATAAATCATTAAAATTTACAACAATATTTTCCCTGCTACTAGGGACCCATTCACTTCGCCCCTTTCAAGAAGTTTTACCTACCTCCGACAAATACCAGAAACTAGGTACCGACCTACGGAACAAATTACCCTAAAAATCATCTGAAACTTAGATGCAGGTTCAACGTTCATATTGCTGACGTTTGTTCGATTCAAATTTCAAGTTCAGTCGCCACCAGCGAGCGATTCGAGTTCAGGCTCGTAGTACCTACCTAACTGAATACAAGAGTAGGCTACCTACTTACTAGAGTAGGCTGTATCCCACTATCCTTCCCCCTCACTATGTAAACGGTACCCACTCGTGTTTTGAGGAATTAGGTAGGTACCTACACTGGATTAGGTAGGTAATATTCCACAATCAGGAATGAAAATGGAACATTGCTTTTTAGAAGAACAAACTAATTTCGTACGTAGATAAGTACTAAATACTCTATAATCACTGGCGTTTAGGTATGTTTGGACGTTCTAGCTTTATAAATATAGGTAATAATAATGTAGTTCATTAAATTTAAAAAATTTCAACCCCCCCCCCCCCCCCCAAACCGACTTCAAGTGCATAAAACTAAAAAGTAAAAAATAATTTTTATGCTCAACAAACGTATCTAGTTACCTAATTGATTCAAAACCGATGCAAAAAAGTTTTTGAAGAAGGGGCCAAATTTTAACTAAAATGTGTGGAAATTCAAAAACCAAGGGATACATGAAGGCCATAGGATTTTTAGCCTAACCCAGACTGCTTTTCTGTCGTCAAACCTTGCAATGTCTGTCAAAGCAGTAGAAATCGAAGAGTATAACTGGACCAGTACTACTTTTCAATTAAAAACTAGTATGGGAACACCGGGGATGATCCTCTTTCATTTGAAAAAAGATTCATCGAAATCGGTCCAGTGGTTTCGGAATAATCGCTGGAAAAAAAGGGTCGAATTGAGAACCTTCTCCTTATTATTTTCAATAATGAACCTTTGGTATCGACCATGAACCCCCCCCCATTTTGATGGTTTCTGTTTCAAGGTACGTAGAATCCGAAAGTGGAATAAAAAAATTTCTGTCCTTCCTCCGAACACTGCAATTTACCATTAATCAGTATTCATGAAACTTTATAGGTCCCATTTGGCGTTACTGTCTGGTTGAAATTTCCCGAAAACTGTAGCTCGAAAACTTCGAACAGAGATCTTTTTTAAAAAGTTGTTTTCAAAATGAACTCAAACTAAAGAATTTTTTGGGACCACCCCGAGCATTGTACGAACAGCCGTTCGTTCACACTGAAGCTAGGTTCACATGGATGCAGAAAGTGTGGAGTGGAAAGTGCGGAACGCCACCTGATTGGCTGGAGCAAAGGATCGAGTGGGGGGACTCCTTCCGCAGGTCGACTTTTGGAGTGGACTGTTCGCGTATTTGGAGATTTTGATATTTTCCGCACCGCACGAGTGCGCAATACCTTCTGCACACCCCCCCTCCCCACGGGCGCAAAAGCAAAGCTGGGCGGGAGAAAGCCGATTTGTTTATCAACGTTGTCAAGGCTGTGGAAGTTTCCACACCTCCTTTCCGCATCCATGTGAACACATTCCGCACTTCCGCAGTTCCCCCCCCTACTTTTCCGCACTTTACACATTTCTGTATCCATGCGAACCTAGCTCAAGGCCCTGAAGTTTGCACCGAAAAGCTTCGTCAACATGATCATAAATGAAATGGCTGCAGAAGATGGTACTTGCCATTCCTTGTGACATGAGGTGCTCCAACTTTCGTCTTTTGATGGAGTCGAGAACTTCAACATCCTTGTTCATTCTATGAAGCACACCAACCCAGGGGAACTTCAAGACATGGCGGTTTGCCCACATCCCAAAAGCCTTAATCCTAGTTCACATGGTCTCAGTCAGTGTTCATGCCTCCTGTCATATCCACATCGTGAGGTAGGAAGCTGAACATATGAACGTAAAACCTCCGCAGACACACCCGCAAGGCCCCGGTCCTCATTCTGTAGAAACTGCTCCTTGCCTGCTTTCTTCTACAACGCACCTCCTGGGCAATGTCCCAGTTTTTGTTAAAGAAGCATCTAAGATTCTATAAGGACTGAACTCTTTCAATGAATTTACCACCAGCAACCAATGGCTCTTGGGGAACGTAATCATCCTTAACAATGATAATCCGTTTCGTTTGATCTAAACTGGCTTCAGCCACTGCATTCACCGAAACTTTGAGATTTGTAGCAAGAAGGACTGTATGATCTACATAGCACTGACACCTTTCCACGATGCCCTCCGAACTTTCCTCAAGTGCCTGACAGAAAATCTGCTTGGAGTAGACTGAAAAGGAGTGAAAGGAGTGGTGATTGCACACACCCCTGCCTCACCCCTTTCTGTACTGCGAGCTCCTTGATAGAAGAACCGTCAACTCGCACATCCACTGTTGCTACCAATACAGGTTAGGTAACCATTACGCACACTACAGCTATCCAAACCCAAACCATTGTATCCTCAAAAGCTCACCATGGCAAACCATGTCAATGCCTTATCATAATCAATAAAACAGGCATAAACACTGAGACTGACTGAACAAGTACTTGCATACAAACAGAGCCTCCTGTGTACCAAAACCATGTCTAAAGCCTAACTAGCTATCACTAACATGGACTTCTTTTTTTTTTTTTTTTTTTTTGCGTAGGGTGGTGAGGAAATCTTTGAGGTCCATGGGTGGGATTTGGACCTCCTAAGATACCTGAAGGGGATCGCACCTCCAGGTTATGGGGGACTCAAACCGCACTAAAACGTCAACTACCTTCTCCCACGCCCCTACCCCTTCCTACTATTGATATAATAGGAAGGTTCAGTGTGTGGCTAGTCTGCTAATGGAATGGGCAATTATCATGTACATATCCACAAAGAACTTTGTGTGTGTGTGTGAGATTCTCCGTTTATCTGCCTTCGGCTTTCAAGCCATGCGAGGCATAGGTAGGCTTCGTTGTCTTCTTGGTATACAAAGAACTTGGTACTGATTTTATTATTATTAAATAATTTTATTATTATCATCTTCCAATACGCACTTGTACAAGTTGAAAAGATGAGGGAAAAGCTGCTTTATGGATGAAGAAAAACACATAAAAGAAAAGGCGATTCGAAAAAGCCCTTTGCTTATATGCATCATATGGATATAACAAAGGTATATAACGGATATAAACAGCCAGCCAATCAGAACCCATATCCGTACAACGTCACAGGCAACGCAGAGCCCCATTTCCCCGCCTCTTTTTTGAAATATCAAAAGTCTGAAAGTCTCTCAAAATAACATAATGGAGGCGTATTTTCCCGATTCAACCATTATTATTGCCCATCTCACAATATAAACTATTGGGAAACAATGCAAACAGACATGATCATAGCCTGCTGTACATAACACTGTCTTTGGAATGTCCACCTGAGTACCATACCTACTGTTCCTTAGACCCAAGAATTGTTCCAGTACTGAACACTCAAGTACTTACAATATTCGGAGGAGCAGCAGAGGTTTTGGCCACTTTATCTGACAAACGTTGAATAAAAAGTATCTTTATTCAAATTTTAGCACTACATAGTTATTACAGAAGTAGCGCACTTTCAAGAACGACCTTCTTTGGTTGTTATCATCCTTAGAATGCATATAATCACATCAGAGTAAGTACTGTACACAGCGATATTGTCAAGAATGAATGCATTCAGTTCTTACCATGTCTTGGATTTCCAGTTATACCCGACTTGAGTACCTATTGCTTTTTACAACTCTGTGTTGTACTGAACACCTAAGTGCTGTACTCAGAGGAGCAGCAGAGTTTTTTGGCCATTTTCTTTACGATGCCTTCTTTTTTGGGGAGTGGAGGCAGGAAAACGACCTTCACGAGTGACGCCTCATCAATTGGGAAATGAACGTGTTTGAATCCGAGTTCGGTGCCGTGGACGTCAGATTGGCTGCCGTCGTACGCCCCTTCGGAGGTGCGCAGGACGCTCTGGGGGGCGATCGCTTCTGCAGGTTCCACGATCGCCTCTGCAAAGCAAATTTCGTGATTAGGCCGTAAAGTGGAGTAGGTATCCATGGTTCTAACACCAGTGGTTCTCGACCGTTCTCAGATTGCCTTCGCGTCACCCAGCTTGTTTTGTACAGCCTGCAATATTACAAACGTACGTAGGTTGAGAAATTGTGAGAGTAAGCACAAGTTGGTTTATCAAAATCCGACAGAAACATTCATCTACTAAGTGCAAAGGTTTCATCAAAAACCCTTGGGTAGGTGGGGGGAATTGTCAGCACTGTGTAAATGTCCGCACCGGCTTTTTCTGACAGTTAGCTGACTCCTACAAAACCGTAAAAAACTATCCATGATCCAATATCATCATGATAAGCTTTTGAGAAGAGTCTGAGTTTGATAATAGTTGGGAATCGAGAAAGCAGTGATTTTTTTCTCCAAAATTGTTAGTAACATCGACTTTTACCATCGCTGAGCGAGCAATAACATTTCAGAAAGGAATAATAAAATAACATGAAGGATTTGATGGGTAGGTGGTATCATTTAATTTTCGACTTCGATGAAATGGCGTGACCCGAGATTCAACAAAAAGTCCTTAATTAAGAATGACAAGATTTTTTGTTGAGTTAGGGAGTTAATTACTTCCCAGTTAAGTTCAACAATGGCTCAAATAATAAGTGGATGTTGTTACGTTTTACTTACTAAACACTTACCTATCACAACAATAACTATTTTGTTTCGTGCTCCTGAATCGGGATATCTCGTTTTTACCATATTTTCTTATCGGTAGTGCGGAACATTTACCCCCAAAAAATGGGGCAAAGGTCCGCGAAAACATTTTTGCCGAAATTATGAATATAACTCAAAATAAGTCGAAGTTCAAGGATGGAGTTATGAAATGACAGGTAACATCCTAAGCTTTCGATTCCATACCAGAACCCGCGGCAAAGTTGGTGCATGTTCCATCCTACAAAACAATTTTTTATGAGAAGTCGTTTGTAGTGCAGGGTGCTAGGTTTTATAATGAAAATGTGGATCTATTTGACATGACTTTCTCTTTGGCTAGATTTAAGAAGGCTTTACATGATAAACTGTTCGCGCGGTATGTATCATAAGTTTGCGAAGGTGTTTCGGAGCTGTTACGAGAGCATTAATATATGTATGTATATATAATACCTGACTAATGTGAATAAGTTTTTATGTGAATTGTATTTCCTGTGCCTAATGGCAGAGAGGGCGGTATCGCCCTAATTATGTACAGGTTTACTAATAAATATATTCAAACTCAAACTCAATAATATCATCAGTGGTCCATGACAATTAAAAACTCAAAACTGCGAACAACATGGGTGAGTTCCCAAAATTTCAGTCATAATTTTTGGGCCAGACAAACATTGCAACAGACCAGAAATGTTTCTTCGTACCTACAGCCGAACACCTATATTGCCAATGTAATCGGGAAGTAGATGTCTACCTTGTACCTACTTACCTGACAACAAATAATCGAAATTACCTACCTACGCTCTTTCCCAAGACTAAAACCTCACCAGAGGATGCTATTTTTTATTTTTTTATTTTATTTTATTTTTTTAATAGTTACCTACCTGCCCTCATACAAATGGTGCAACACTCGATCTGATGAGTGGAGAGTTTTTAAAACGGGTGATGGAAAACCAGAAATTTATAGGTCATATTGATTGGATCACTTCCAAAGCCGTAAGATGAGGCGCTCAATAAAGCTTAGTAATATCGAACTTTTCCAACAGATTACCTACCAATAAAATTCAAGCAAAACTAAATCATCGGGGAACGCGTTACTCACCTTTGTCCATGATGACATTTTAGATTAAGGCCGATGTGGGAGGAGGACGATCACGTTGGGAGCTCCATCGTCTACAACGGACAGGTGTCCAGCCAACAGGCACTGAGAATGGCATTGCTATGGCATCCCATTAGCCAGATCGATAGCAGAGTAAATATAGCTCGCCAAATCTCGTAATCAACAGATTGGTATAATGAAACGTGTTACTCGTAACACGCTGAATTGTTGCGAAACACGATGGCGACCGAATTAGTACCTACAAACGTCAAATTTCATGTCAGGCTTCTCAGTTATTCACGAGATGGTGAATAATACTCGTAAACAAATTATGATACACGTCAGTGTAGGTACCTTCTCAATAGCTTGAGACAACTCGAATCAGGGACAGAGGTCAGAGACCTACTGTGGCATCGCCGGCTCGGTAACTACTGTCACTTCAACCAAGCACCAATTATTGCGGTAACTTGGTAGGTTAACACTTCGAATGTATTCCAGCGCTAGCATTTAGATATTCTTTAAATTCGCATCAATTAAATATGCCGCCAGTTCACGTTAAATTCCTCATTCTTTATTGTTAGGTAAGTAATTCCTGCATTACTGGTGCGCTATTTATAGTACACCTACCAATATCAAAGAATGTTCCACTTCATGTTCCACTTCTATCACCTACGTAGGAGCTCATTTTCGATTTTATCCAACAATGAGCTTATTATTTCCAATTAATAGCGGAGCTTAATGAGCTTATATTTCCAATTTTAAAGTCATGTCCGTCCGCCATACTTGGCACTCTCCTTACCGACGACGAACAAAAATTAATAAAATTTTGTTTGCAGGGATCTCGAATACCCACAGTAACAAACACAGCGCAGAACGGCACCATAAAATGTGGACAATGAGTAAATTCAACAAATCAGTAATATGTACGTAACAATCACACCAAAACTAACAATAACAATCTAGCCTTAGTTCGCATAAAAATACATCTTGAGTAGATTCTTAAAATTAGATAAATTATTGCACATTCTTATTTCTTGAGGTAACGCATTAAACAGTTTCACAGCCTGATATTTGTATGAGTTATGTGCGGCCGTAGTGCGTCGAAAAGGGAGTTTCACATGATATTTATCGAATGATCTAGTTGGATTTGCAACTAGTTCCAAGACACCCCTACTGAACTCCCTGAACACATGTATTAAGGAAACCTTGGCACAGATCTTCCTCAGACTAAGCACTCTGAAGTCGCTGAATAGATCTTTAATAATAATCTGTAATATCTTTCTTTCCTCATAAGTATTTTTATAATACTCTTTTGGGAAATATAAAGGGTGTCAAGCATGGTATTATTGGCATATCCCCATGAGAAAATGCCGAACGAAATAATTGACTGGACAGTGCGTAATATAACATTTTCAGATTTTTTAAAGACATAATATTCCTCACTTCAAGACAAATCGACTTTGATGAACATGACCCAAAATACACTAATGCACCGCTCGGTGAGAGATGCCAGTAGGACTAGACACACTGTTTCCTGATGAGAAGTGGAGCGCCTGGGAAGTATTAGTGGACTTGACACACTATTCACTGCAGCTACAGATTTTTATAACAAATAATTTAATTTATACATTTAGGAATTTATAAATATATATATATATATATATATATATATATATATATATATATATATAAACAGGTATATTTGTGTAATGCTATGACTGGATCTTTCCATTCATATTTTGAAGGAAGCAGTCGTAGTGCAGATTCGGAAACATGCCGTGATTTACAGCAGGGCTGAACGAGCGGAGGTCGGCTCTGATGGGACGCGATTGAAAAATAATGCGGATGCGTCTCATTGACGGTCTCCAAGCTGCTCTCAGTGGTGCCTCGAGTCACCAGCGGTTCACTTTATAGTCCACAAGGGAAGATTTCGGCTTCGAAACGATCAGATCCTCGAGATAATCTCTGGAAGAGATCGAGAACTCGGAAAGATATCGAGTTTGAGTGGCCGAAGCCAGGGTGCAGTGTTGCAGGACGACATCCAGGATGATCCTGGGGATTGCGGTGGCGGCCGTCCTGGTGGCGAGTGCCTCAGGGTTCTACGAGCTGCCCAAGACGAATGTGGAGCCGAGAGGCTACAGGATCGACCTGCATCCTCATGTCGATGACAACACGTACAAAGGCCGAGTGAGGATTGACATTGTGAATCGAGGTAACGTTTCAAATACCCCCATAATACTTAGGAGGTAGGAAGCATTTCAAACAGGTAGGCAGGTACCTGAATGATATTTATGTCCCAGATGTTCAGACGACTGAAAATCCGTTTTATGTACCAAAGTGATCTCGTAAAAGCTCGGAATATACACTAAAATAACTCCTAGAACATCAATTTTCCTTCATTCTAACTTGAAAAACAAATCTTACCAGAAAAATAAAGGGCGAAGCTCGGCGTTACTGTCAGTCATCTCTAAGGGGTGAAAAATATGGGTTGACATTTTCAGAACGCCGAAGCTCTAAAACTTTCATAGAAGGGTACCTATGTCTTTTTGGTTTATTATACTGTGAACTCGCTCAGCAAAAAATGTTTATAACCCCCCCTCAAAATTTTCCTTTTTCCTACGTTTCAAGGTGCGCAGATTCCAAAACTGCAACGTTAGTCCGCCGTATCAAGCATATCTCCTTCATTATCGGTCTAAAAAATTAGTTCTTTTGCACACATGCTCCATTTGGGCCCTAGTTGTGTCCTGAACTTTGCAGCCCGATCCCCAGGAGTGTTATGAGTGAAAATAGGTGTAAAAATGGGTTTTTTTGAGATTTTAGTGAACATGAGCTTTTGGGATATCGTTTTCCATGTTTTTTAGGGGGAGAACACCAAATATGAAGTCGATTTTGACCAAAGAGTGGAAAATTGAGGTTCTACCAAAGGTTCAGCTCCCAAAATTGATTTTTTATGAGCCAAAAACCTTGGAAATCGTCTGAAATCACCATCAATTTGTAGAATAACACTAGATAAAAAACGCTGCAAAGTCCTTGTCACATGGGTTTATTATTCTATTGGAGTTCTAGAGATTTTTGTTGGCTGTTAAATGTATTGTTTCTTTCATGTGGAATGATTGAAATAGCTATTTCTGATGATTTCCACCAATTTTGGCCCCCAAAACATGAAATAGGTACGCTTTTTTTTTTTTTTTTTTTTTTTTAAGATCATCTTTGATCATTGGTAGTGGCATTTAATGGTCTTGATTCACCTGTTTACACTTTTTCCAATGTTATTGTACACATTGATGGTGATTTCAGACAGTTTTCCAGGTTTTTGACTCATAAAAAACCAATTTTGGGAGCTGAACCTTTGGTAAAACCTCAATTTCCGCGTCTTTGGTCAAAATCGACTTCATATTCGGTCTTCTCGTCCTCAAAAACATGGAAAAAGATACCTCAAAAGCTCATGTTACTAACATGTTGTTAAAACGCAAAAAGTACCTATTTTTATACACATTTTCACTCATAACACCCCTGGGTATATTCCGATCGGGCTGAAAAGTTTCGGGACACAACTAGGGCCCAAATGGAGCATGTGTGCGAAAGAACGACTTTTTTAGACCGAAAATGAAGCCTTTACACGTGATACGGCGTACGGCGGACGGCGTACGGCGGACGGCGGACGGACATTGCATTTTTGGAATCTACGCACCTTGAAACGGAAAAGAAAAAATTTTGAGGGGGTGTTATAAAAATTTTTTGCTGAGCGAATACATAGGTGTAATATTCACAGAATAATAAACCAAAATGTCAACACGTGAGTAAAGACGATTAAATGGCACTATCAATGATCAAAGACAATTTGGAAAAAAAGAAAAAAAGGTGCGTACCTACCTAATTTGTGTTTTGGGTGCCAAAATTGGTGGAAACCATCAGAAATAGCTATTTCACATGAAGGAAACAATAAATGGACAGACAACGATGTAGATCCCAGATGTTCAGACGACTGAAAATCCGTTTTATGTACCAAAGTGATCTCGTAAAAACCAGGAATATACACTAAAATAACTCCTAGAACATCAATATTCCTTCATTCTAACTTGAAAAACAAATCTTACTAGAAAAATAAAGGGTGAAGCTCGGCGTCACTGTCAGTCATCTCTAAGGGGTGACAACTAGGGGTTGACATTTTCAGAACGCCGAAGCTCGAAAACTTTCAATAGAAGGGTACCTATGTGTTTTTGGTTTTGTTTTTGGTTTTTGGTTTCTTTCATGTGCAATAATTGAAATAGCTATTTCTGATGATTCCTCTAATTTTGGTCCCCAAAAACACGCTCTTATTACGCTCTTTTTTTTCAAATTGATAGTGCCATTAATTTAATCGTCTTGATTCACGTGTTGACACTTTTTTCTAGTTATTATACAAATTGATGGTGATTTCAGACGATTTCCCAGTTTTTGGCTCACAAAAAATCAATTTTAGGAGATGAACCTTCGTTACAACCTCATTCCCTCACTCTTTGTTCAAAATCGACTTCATATTCTGCCTAAAAAACATGAAAAAAGATACCACAAAAGCTCATTTTGCTAAAACACCAAAAAACCCTATATTTACACCCATTTTTCACCCATAGCCCCCCTGGATGTATTCTGATATGGCTGCAAAGTTGCTGGACACAGCTAGGGCCCAAATGGAGCCTGTGTGAGAATGAACGAATTTTTTAGACCGAAATTGAAGTAGGTATGGATGATACGGCGGACGGCGTAAGGACACTGCATTTTTGTAATCTACGCACCGTGAAACACAAAAGAAACAATTTTGAGGTGGTTATAAAAATTTTTTGCTGAGCGAATGCATAGGTGTATTATTCCCAGAATAATAAACCAAAATGAAATGTCCGTCCGCCGTATCATGCATATCTACTCAAATTTCAGTTTAAAAAATTCTTCTTTCGCACACATGCTCCATTTGGGCCCCAGTTGTGTCCCGAAACATTGCAGCCCGATCGGAATATACCCAGGGGCCCTATTTACTAAGCTAAAGATACATCTCTTATCGGTCCGACTCTCTCTTTTGGCAGAAGAGATGCTTACATGACAGGGTTATTCAGTAACTTCTAAAAGAGAGAGTTGGCGGCCATCTTGGTATTTTCGATCTCTTTCAGAGAGACACCTAATTAGGTGTCTTTTCTCGAAACAGAGTCTTCCTCATTTCTCGTTCATTTGATAGTGATCGTGTATCATCCTTCGTTCATTGGCTTTGTGCATTTCAGTCATTTTGATATATGTTTTTTTCATCTCATAAAGGTAAGCCGATTGTTCATTAAAAATATAGACATATTATCGATTCATGAGTAAAAACGTCTAAGTAGGTACGGGTTAAGAGCTATTCAGGAAAATAGACGAACCTGGGAGACACAGGAAGAGACTGTCTCGAGAGGGAGACTATCTTCCCCAGGAGATTTTCAAAACAGACAACCTATTTTCACTATCTCTTTTAGTGAATAGGCCCCCAGGGGTGTTATGGGTGAAAAATGGGGTTTTTTGGTGTTTCAGTAACATGAGCTTGTGAGGTATCTTTTTCCATGATTTTTAGTATGAGGAAACGAGTATGAAGCCAATTCTGACCAAAGAGTGGAAAAATTGAGGTTCTAACGACGTTTCAGCCTTAAATTTACGTTAAACTGTGGTTTAAAATCGTCGTTCTTCCGCACACAGTTTGGGTCCCAATTTGGGAACACATTTGGGTCCTAGTTGTGTCCCGAAACTTTGCAGCCCGATCGAAATACATCCAGGGATGATACGCGTGAAAAATGGGTGGAAAAATTGGGTTTTTGAGGTTTTTGTGAGCATGAGCTTGTGAGTTCCATGTTTTTTAGGACGAGAGACCGAATATGAAGTCCATTTTGACCAAAGAGTGAAGAATTGAGGTTGTAACGAAGGTTCATCTCCCAAAATTAATTTTTTATGAGTCAAAAACCTGGGAAATTGTCTGGAATCACCATAACTTGTATAATAACACTAGAAGTAGTATTAACAAGTGAATCAAGACAATTAAAGGTACAAGTATGTTATAGCCCCGCCAATATCGATTGTATCGATTATCTCAAGTACATCGATCCTTGTGGTATCGATGACGGCTCAATATGGCGTCCCGATGCCTACATCCCGGGTGCGGACATCAACTTTCAAAATGAATACGGGAAGACCATTGTAAGGACACAAAAAAATAAGAGTGACTATAACATATTTGTACCATCTATTCAGAAGTCCCAAACAACCTGCTCATTCACGGGATAGTTTCTGGGATTGTTTATCTTTTTTGAGATGCGAGCGCTAGCGAGCATCCAGATCGCTTGACAATGTGAGCGGCGGAATGGGAACTAAACTTCTTGTACACCCACCGTCTTGTCTGATACACGTCATCGATACCACAAGGATCCATGTATTTGAGATAATCGATACAATCGATATTGGCGGGGCTATAACATACTTGTACCCAATTAAATGGCACTATCAATGATCAAAGATCATTTTTGTCGAAAATAGGAGCCCAGCTCGTGTTTTGGGGGGGAGGGGTCAAAAATCGGTGGAAACTATCAAACCAGCTATTTCAATTATTACACATGAAAGAAATAATAAACTCATAGAATAATAACCCATTTGACAAGGACTTGGCAGCGTTTTTTATGTTGATGTCGAACTACAGAATTTTTTTAGACCACCCGGAGCATTGCAGGTACGTCCAGCTATTCGTTTGCACCGAAAAGTTTCGTCAACATGATCGTGAATGAAACGGTATAAATCCAGCCAACATTTCGCTAGGGAGCACTAGATAATAATCACGGATGGCTGTATGAAATCGTGTTGGTTGTTTTGTGATATTATTTCATTTGAAGAATGACGTCTCTTTTGGATTTTGTTGGCAGGTACCTACTTTCCCAACTTGAACAAACGTTATGATTCATGAATAACAACAAATAATTAATGAGTGACTTACTGAATCCCGCGCATTTTTATGAAACTGCAATTACCAGGCCGGCTCCAGTACTATATGATTAGGTACTGACCACAAAAAACGGTGATCTACGCAGAAGGGGCATCTGTAGGTAAATCATAAACCGTTGTGAAACCATTTGCATCGTTTTTCAATTTAAAAAAAGTTTTAAAAAACTCGCGCAGCACAGAAACACACTACGAAATAGTGGCACCTAACAAACACAGAATACTCTACTATACTACTATACTACTACTACTATACTACTAACAAACATACAAAGACACCACCGAGATAAAATGGAAACTAGATAAGATTGATAAGCCTCAATTATTGTGACTGAGTTCGAAGTTCAGTCGAACCGTGTGTGTGGAGTTGTGGTTTTTTCTAGTTTCAAGTTTCAAAATTGCTTTTATTCTTGGAAAATACAAAATACATAGTTATCATTGCAATTAGTACGAAAATAGAAGAAAAAAATCGTATTAATAATTTTTGTCATAATATATCAACAATATTTTCCATAGAACCCACAAAGGTTAAACCTGTGCGTGGGCATTTCTTATTATCATTAAATAACTAGTTTTGTTCGCGTTGTCTATTTTCGTTATATTAATTTTATTAACATTTCCAATTATGGCTTAAAAGTTAGGCAGAATTTTACATGAGTTGACTTAGCTGTTACACGATAAGATAAAATAAATGTAAGTATGTGTACTATGTTTTAGTTTTAATAAACATATCTGGGGGCCTATTCACTAAGCCATCCCTTTCAGGACATCCCTTTCAGGTCCGACTCTCTCATTTTCTTTTGGCAAAATAGATTTTTATAGTATCCATGACAGGGTTATTCAGTAACTTTTAAAAGAGAGAGTTGGCGGCCATTTTGGCATTCTCGATCTCTTTCAGAGAGACAGCTATAAAATATATTATACATAATTATTGATTCATGAGTAAAAACGTCCAAGTAGGGGTTGAGGTAGGTACCTACCTACCTAAGTGGCCGTTCATTAGGTGTAGATATTATGATACAAGCATTAAGCCCCCTAATTCAACTTTTTCTGTTTATAATTGAGACTTTTTTCAATTTCATTTAAACTTTTATCCAATTGGTGAGTAAAACGTTCAAGTATGGATTGAGGTAGGTAGGTACCCATTGAATAGGTATTACTAAGAAATCCGTTCATTATTAAGGAATTGAACTCCCGGGGGCATAAACATCTCGCACTTCATGGATACTATGGCATTTTCGTGATTAGGATCCACATATCCATATCTCTTTCTCAGGGTGGTCGTCCACGGATCCACGGAAGCGTATTTACGCGGCGTGGCGCTGCACGCGACACAAGCGGCAAACTAACAAGCGGCTACGAGCGACTGGGGTCTTCGTGCGTCGGGCTTCAGTTTGTTTTCAAGTGTATTCGAGATCCAACTTTTTTTGGATCTGCCGCTTGTAGCGCGTTGCCGCTCGTTTACGCCCGTAGCCGCCCGCTCGAATACGCTTCCAGTGGACGATACCACATATAACTCAATGTAGTTGGATCTGTAGCGCGTGTTGCTCGTTGCCGCTTGTGTAGCGCAAAGCGCCGCACCGCTCGAGTACGCTTCCAGTGGACGACCCCACTCAAGTTCTCTGAAGCTATTCAGTAAAATAGACGAACCCGGGAGACATTAGAAGAGACTGTCTCCCAGGGGAGACTATCTCTCGCGGGAGATTTTCAAAATAGATAATCTCTTTCCACTATCTATTTTAGTGAATAGGCCCCCTGGTGGGATTATTATTAAAAGATTCTGGTCTAACTTAATAATTCCCAGTATGTTATAATTTTTCTACAATCCATTTTTTGAGCTCATTTCGTCGTTTGACATTGAGAGGTATCTCCACTCCAACAAGTGAACTGGAAGATGGTTTAGTATATTAGGACCACGACCCTGCCCGGACGGCAATTAGGACGGTGCAACCCTAGCTGACTACTTCTACGCGGGACAATAAAAGTGTTGGGGTTCCTTGTAGCATGAGTTGATTTAGATTTGTTGAGTAGTGACTGTCTCTTAATGAAATATTTTGCAATTTGGAAATTTATTATTTGAGGAACACTGAGTATATATTATGCTTCTAGATAACTGTTGAGAAGGGTACCTGTGATTTTTCTTAAACATGATTTTAAGTATTAATTTCTGTGCTATTTCAACTGGATTGATGTGCGTTTTATAAGTGCCACCCCAGGCGATGGCAGCATATGTTATACTTGAATGAATAACTGCATAATATGTACATCATTTTCATGAAATTAGTGGATACAATATTCCTTGTCCTGTAGAAAATGTAAGAGCATTGCCTGATTTTTCCAGCTAATTTACGAATGTGTTCAGTACCTATATCTTAATTGCTCATCAATTTGGAGTCCTAAGTACTTGGCATGCAATACTCTTTCCATTTCTCTACAGTCACAAGTGGTTAAATTTACACAATGGTGGAATTTAATTTTGAAGTTGTTGAAACGAAAAACAAGTTTTTCCGTCAGAATGGGGAAAAGCAGCCAAAATTCTGAATTCACATTGAGTCAACAGTCACAATCCAAATGTGGATCAACCAAGTGCACAAATAAATTGGACAATTCGACAGTCTTTATCCAACACAGTCTTTGTCAATGCAAATTCCACAAGCGATGTTCTAAAACAGACTCCAAACTTTTTGACACTATCACCAGAGACAACCTTGACTGGCTCTGTTGGCAATGTAAGAATACACAAAATGACGGCAATCCTAACGACAGTGAAACGTCTGACGTGGAAATATCCTCTTATAGCTCCTGCGTGACCGAGTTTAATACGAAGAATCCGTCAAACAAAGACATCATGCGTGCTATATTGAGCGTTATCGAATCCCAAAACTAGGTAGGTACATATCACAGCAGTTCGAATGTTTTAAAGTCACGATAAAAGAGCTGAAAAATGAAAACAAAACATTCAAAACTCAAATGTCTAATATCGTCCAGGAGAACAAGGAACTTAAAAATCGCCTTCACAAGCTTGAAAATCAGGCTATTGGCAAAAACATCGAAATCAGAGGTGTTCCATTTAAAAACGACGAAGACTTGAATCAACTCGTAAGAAAACTCTTTGATAAACTCGGCATACCCGATAACATGAGACATATTTCTCACATTGTCAGACGCTCAGCACCTCAGAAGAAGCGACACAGTGACGGATCTTGCCAAGAATCACAAATTATATCTTCTAGCCCGATTGCTATCGTTGTCAATGATACTGTCCAGCGAGATGACATTTTACAGAAGGTAAAACACACCGTAAAACAAAACCCAGTAAAAACATCTGATCTCGGTTTTGATGACCATAAAACTGTTTATATAGCAGAAGAACTGACGCCCCACGCTAAGCATCTTTTGTGGCTTTGCAAATCTGTCAAACAATCAATCGGCTATAGATTCGTCTGGACGAAAGGCGGGCGGGTTTTCATGCGGAAATCTGAGGAGAGTCGTCCCATAATGATAACTGAAGCTTCTGACATCCCTACCATCCCAGACCTATAACTTCTGGACACCCCTACAACCCGTTTGACACCTTTATCTCGAACATGGAAGAAAACAACGGTGATGTATTGAACTGTTCTACTCATAATAACGTTTGTTCAACGAATGAAGACTTAATTCGTAAATTTTCTGATAACATTCCCATAATTGTGCAATTTAATATTAGAGGTAGGTATACGTGCAAATTTTGACGAATTTTTGATTTGGCTTCAGAATTTAAGAATTAGGCCTCATTTAATAATCCTCACAGAAACACAACTGCAGCATGTCATCCCGTTTACGATAACAGGCTATAATACGTACTCATACCTACCCCTCAAAGCACAGTACATACCCATGACAGTATTTCAATATTTATAGATTCAAGCTTATCTCAAAACACCACCGTTATTCCCAATATTATGGAAATTAGCAACGCAGTTCAAATAACATTCACCTATAACAGCAAAGTTCACCAACTCTTAGCTATCTATAGATCACCTAAAACAAATTGCTCAAATTTCGTAAAAGAACTTGAGTCCATTTTAACAAGACCTGTGAATGAGAAAATTCATTTTTCGTACATTATGGGAGACATAAATATTAATATCCAGGATAACCTTGTTTCAACTCCGACCATAACTAATGAATATATGGACATCATGTTCACTAATGGATATAAATGCTGCATAAATACCCCCACCAGAGTATCAAATGGCTCTACCTCTTGCCTTGATCATATTTTTTATAAATCTAATGAAACCAACAGAATAACAACTGCTACATGTGTGATCAGTATTACGGATCACTATCCTACCATGATAGGAATTGTGAATGAAAAACCTGACTCACAATTGGTCTATGAAAAAACTACTGAAAAACTTAATTACTCCGATCTGAAGGATGACCTCTCAAAAGAAACATGGGAAGAAGTTTATAAAAACACTGATGCTAATCTATCACTTGACTCTTTCTATGTCACATTAAATAATCATATTAAAAACAACACAAAACTAAAAAACATCAAGCCCAAATCCAATAAATTCCATTGCCTTAAGCCATGGATCACAAAAGGTTTAATTATATCAATTAGACGCAGAGACAAATTGTATAAAGCACTACAAAAAAATCTTGAGAAAAACAAAAAGTACAATACATACCTTAACTTAAAACTCAAGTATACTGAATATAGAAATCTCCTTCGCAAAATTATCGATAATAGCAAAATTAATTACTACACACATCTTATTCAGCTTGCGGGGAATGATAGTAGGAAAATTTGGCGTATTATAAACAATATAAGTGACAGAAAGATAAAAAAAGCACTTCAAATTAAACAGCTATGTATTGATGGTAAAAACATTTGTGATCAACAAGAGATAGCCGATAAATTGAATGAGCACTTCGTGAATATCTGTAAGAAAATTGATACTGAGGAAACTCATCCGTCAATTCCCACAATGACGAATATTTCACAAAATACCATGGCTGCCCCAGATATCCCTAAAACTAAATTGTGCAAATTCTCCAAAATTTCTGAATTTGAAATAATCTGCTACATCAGTAGTCTAAGAAATGGATCAGCCTCAGGAAACGACTCCCTAGACGTGATTCTTCTCAAAACTGTTAAGCAAGAGATATCAAAACCTTTGGCATTCATCTTCAATTTATGTTTTGATCAAGGAATTTTCCCCAACAGTTTCAAAATGTCCATCATTACCCCTCTGTACAAAAGTGGCGAGACATCTAAACCTGATAATTATCGGCCAATTTCATTATTACCACATCTGGCAAAAGTTTTGGAAAAATGCGTTAAGACCAGGATTCTCATATTTCTTGAGGATGAAAAAGTTCTTGCAACAAACCAGTACGGTTTCCAACAGTCAAAGAATGCTGAAGACGCCATCAATAACCTTGTAACTCAACTATACCTGACTCTTGACAAGAAAAAACATACTTTAGTTATCTTTTTAGACATACGCAAGGCTTTTGATGTTGTCAACCATAAGTTGCTCCTAAAGAAACTCAACGATATTGGTGTCCAAGAAAGCTGTTTACATTTTTTCAGAGATTATCTGAGCAACAGAAGACAGTGTGTTAAATTAAACCAAACCATTAGTAAAGAATTACACATAACAAGTGGTGTACCTCAGGGAACGGTTCTTGGACCAATATTGTTTTTGTTATACATTAATGAATTCTGCAAAATTAGATTAGAAGGGTCCATTATAACCTTCGCAGATGATACGGCAATTTGCGTTGCCGGTGACACATGGAGTGATGTGTACCTCAAAGCAAACCAGTGCATGTCAAAAGCATTGCAATGGTTCCGAGCAAATGGGTTGTCGTTGAACTTTAACAAAACTATCTACGTGCCTTTCTATAATTACAAAACTAGTGCCCCATCTGAAAATCTTAACTTGAAATTCCATTCAGCATCCTGCACTCCCTCTGAATATCAAGACTGTAATTGTTCCCCGATAAAAAAAGCTATGCATGCTAAATATCTAGGCATAATAATTGATTCGCAACTTCGCTGGCAAAATCACGTTCAGTCTCTAGTATGCAAACTCAGGAGTGTCACTTACGTATTTTATAGAACCAGAAATCTCTTTAAAATTCCTATTCTTTATTCTCTCTACTATGCATTAGTGCAATCTCATGTAATGTACGGCATAACAGCCTGGGGTGGGGTTTACGACACCCATTTGCAACCTCTAGAAAACATACAAAAAAAACTTATCAAAGTTATGTTGAATAAAAATATGAGATTCCCGTCAGCCCAATTATTTCAGGATAGCAACATTCTCAGCGTCAGGAAATTATACCTAATCCAAGCTCTTAAATATCTCCTGAACAATCAAACCCTCTTTAAAAAAAAGCATTTTGAATAAAACAACTAAGAGAAACAATACATTTCATATTCCCCAATGTAATAGTAAGTTAGGAATTCGCCACATAACATTCATTTGCCCTAAACTTTTTAACAGCATCCCTTATAACTTAATATCACTTGACAAACCTTCTTACAGACAAAAATCTTCAATCAAAAATTGTATTTCAAATTTAACTTCTCATGAGCTAACTAAATTTTTCCTCTAAGCAATTCCCTTTCATTTGAAATTATCCCACATGATAACTAAAATAATTCCATATAAATTAAATAGAAACTATTTCCACCTGCTCACTCAATAAATCGCGGCCATTTAAATTTAAATTATTCAATAGTACTATCCCCACACCCTGGCTGTTTTGCCTTGTGGGTTCCACATTCCAATATAACTAATAATATATAATATTATTTCTTTCACTGATTCACTGATATCTTATACATACATTATATTTTCAATTTATTCGTGCCTACTTAAACCTTCTATTATTTTTAACTTTTTAAATATCCAAATGTGTTCCTTTTAATATATTACTTAGTTCGTAAATTTTCTATGGATTTTTTTTAAATTTTGCAGTAGATATGTACCAACTAATTTCATGTATTGTAAATTTGTTGTGGAAATAAATTCTCTCTCTCTCTCTCTCTCTCTCTCACTCTCTCTCTCTCTCTCTCTCTCTCTCTCTCTCTCTCTCTCTCTCTGTCAGGTGCACTTTTTTGGGAGTTGAAAAAACATAGGTACGTAGGTAGGTAATTGGTTTTATTATAATTGAGAGAAAGTAAATTTTGTTCCAAGTGTTCGGTTACCTTTGAGATGCACTGTTCTGCCAATAATTGAGTTTCGGACCATGTACTGGAAGAGATTACAAGGCATGTATCGTCTGCGTAAGATAGTATAGATGCGGGTATGTTGATTGAGCACAAACTATTTATGTATATAAGAAAAAATAGCGGTCCTAATATTGTGACTTGCGGCACACCTGCTTTAAGATATCCTGTTTCACTTAGGTTAGAATTTATTTTAGTGAATGGAATTCTATTGGACAAGTAATTACTAATAAGTGCAAGAGCATCACCACTTATACCACAGCCTTCAATTTTATGCAGTAAGCGTTCATGGTTGACGAGATCAAAAGCTTTCCTCAAATCAAGGAATATCACAGCAGTTTTCATATTCATTTCCTTGTTTTCAGATATACTATTAACTAACTTAATAATAGCGTCTTCCGTACCTTTATTTGGTCGGAAACCATACTGATTTTCCGATAAGAAGTCAATTGCGTTCAAAACGGCAAAAATCCTTGTTTTTAAGCACATTTCTAATAACTTGGCTATATGCGATATGAGGGATATTGGCCGATAATTATCCATACAGGTTAGTTGGATACTTCCATGGCAACGCCTTTCCCTGGTTACAACTTACAAATAATTACTACAAATAATTAATATCATTCACATGTTCACAAGGGAACTGAAGCATCAAAACTGAATATTTCCCGGATGAATGTATTGTCAGTAGAATTATGGTTATTCCTTGGGGCTTGGGGCGTCTGGGCTCTGAACAATAGGTACCCGCCCCCTAGTGATGATTGATGAGGATAAGGAAAGCCCGATTAGTTGGGAAAATTCAGGTCAGCGTGGAAAAACGAAGGTATTTTAACATAGTTTTCAAAATTACCTAACGGCACGGCAATGCATTTGCCGGAATTTTTGCCGCAGAGGCGTTCACATGGCAGTGGAATAATAACAAAACGCAATTGCTCGAACTCTTAACCGCAAAATCTACCACATAGGTATGTCGAATTTCAATATGGCTGAACAACCAAACAAGAGAGGTGTGGGCAGTAACTTCTGTGCAGATACGGCAATGGATCCGACAGCGGAAAATATCTGGAGATTTTGATATAGTATCCAAGGCACTGTGTTGCAATAATCCATTTTGCGTTGGCCAATAGAATTGCAGAACGCATAGCCTTGCCGGACTGCCGTCCGGAATTGCGTCTCCATGTGAACCTAGCTTTAGGTAATTTTGAAAACTATGTAACGTCATACAGCAAAGTTCTTCTTGCATACCCCTCCCCCCCTCCCCCACCATACTTTTTCAGCCGACCAAAACATGACATCCTGCCGGTTTACTTTACGTTCCTCTAAACACACAACATCGTGTCTATCTATCTATGTACTTGAATCACAAGGGAGTCATGGATTTTTCTGATTTGCCGAGTAGGTACCTACTTTTTCTTCATCCAACTTTTTTTTTAAATACCTACTATTTTTAGTGGATATCCACCATGTTCAGTCTTCAGTCCAGAAGTGATCATCTTGGATAATGAAGTTGAACTAGAACTTGAACAAATATTGTGGTAGGCAGGTACTCCTCCCAAATCAAGTCATTGATTCTTATACCTGACAAAAAATTACCTAAATACCCACCATTAACAGACACATCGAAATCTCGATTCTTGACGAATTTTCTATTTTCGAACAGAATAACTAGGAATCAAACAAAAATTAGGTACCTATGTAATAATGTAACTCACCTCTCCCAAATAAGAAATTGACGAAATAATACGTGGGCAGGTACTAATCTATCTAATCTGCATATTGTCCTAGTGTGCGTTCTGCAGCGCACTAGGTTCCTACTACTCAACAATAATGGTCATTACCTACTCATTACAGCCAGTATAGACAGGTAGGTCTATAAGTTGGTATGACCGGTAACAGTGGCGTATCCAGAGAGGGGCTGGCCCAAATACATACGCTGGACAAAATGAGCTTTGAGGTTTCTTATTCGTTGTTAACAGTAATACATTCATTTTAATTGTACATTTCGTATCAATAGAGCATCATTTCAATAGTACTTACATTCATTTTGAAGCAAAGAACCTATTTTGCATTGTGCCAGTGACACTAATTATAACCCTGTTGTTTGACTGGTATTTCATAAAACATACTGTAGAGAGGAAGGTGAAGATTTTATTTGAAAGAATGCACTTTGTTGTCGATTTAAAATACCAGAATATACGTGAAACCCCCATTTTGGGTTAGGATATTTTCAAACATTTTCAGGTTAGCCCCCCTTCCAAAACCTGGATCCGCCACTGACCTGCACTAGAGAGCCATTCTGTTATATAGGTAGAAGAAGAATTTTTTTGTTGCCATTCCATTTCAATTCTAAGGATGACTTAATTTTTTCATTTGTTTTCCGAATTTTATTATTAACCGTTTAACTGCGACTAAATTGGGTTGTATACGACCCACTGGTTTGTTGTTTGGAAGTGGCCAACAGATTTTAATAGCAAACACATCCCTTTTTGAAACTGGAATGTTACAACAGTTTCCCATTGAATATGGACCTCAGTGAGTGGGGTCTGTGTGGACTTCACATGGTGCATAATACGAGATCAACACTTTTGGTCACAGGATGAAAAGAACTTGAGTGTCAAATAAATGCAGAAAGACACTTTACTCATTCTAAATGAATTAGTTTCAAACCTGAACATTGGACCGATTGGGTCGACCTCACTATAATAGAACCAGTTGTTTGTGAGGCGCCTAAGGCGCCCATTGAAAAAAATCTCTGTCCCTTCACCCACTCCCTTTCAACCCCTCTTCAACCCCTGTCCACCCTCTTCTTGTCCGCCCTATCTTCTATGTAATGGAATGACGATCAGAAAACTGGCGCTGGGTAGTCAGTAAAACACTGCGACCAGCCGGTCATGGATACTATTCAGTCTGAAAAGAGTCCGAGAATCACTGTGAATGCCCAAACGCCTTTCTTGCGGTCAGATAACAGTCAAATGGTCACTGCAACAAACCTTATATATATATGTCCATACCTACCTAGTGGAAAAAATTATGCATTCTGTCTGGGTCAAAGGAGGAACAACTTATGCATGTGATATACATCTATGTAGCTGTACTTAGATAGTAAACTGGATATATGTATAACAGGAGCAGAGGCAGTGACAGAGATCAGGCTGGATGCCAGTTCAAACTTGACCATCATCAAGAAAGATGTCCAGCTTATGCGACTCGCCAATGCTGATCTTTCAGAGGAAGAATCTGATGAAGAGGAAACGTGAGTAAGAGGAAACTATTTTTTTTTTTTTTTTCATGAGGGTTTTAAGCATATAGTACATGAATTAGATTAGCATGGGCAGAGATCGAGGCTGCTTAGAGGATTTTGAAGATGAGCAGTTTATGTTAGAACCCGTTAGAACATCAGAGACATTTCAACCGACCGAACCTACTAAGAAATATTACAATAACGTCACATGTTACGATTTCTAGGGTGGTCAAAGCTGCCAGCGTGGAAGTGGTAGGAGAGGAGATAGTGATCCAGGCGACATCCAAACTCCTGAGAGACGCCACGTACCAGGTGGACATCCCATTCGAAGGAAAGTTGGGAACCGACGCAGCGTCACCGTTTTTCAAAAGCACATATACTGACGTCGAGACGACCGAAACCAGGTGTATATAACATGTCAGCTACACCTCGTCAGTACAATATGAATGAGGGGAACATATCGAAATCGGTGGGCGAAGAATCGTCAACACCATTGATTCTAAGTGGAACTTGAACTACATAATTTGCTACATACCAGCAGGTTATTCATTCTGCATTATCCCCAATCGTCGATCCAACTGTTCTATAACACAGGTTGGTAGTTCCTGACTGAACTACCTACTCTTAAAGCACTAACTCCGCCAACTGAACTACTCCTTGACTTGGCTCACTTCACTGAACGGACGTTCACTAGGACCACAGAGTAAAAGAATCAAGACCAAGTATCTAAAGATGGATGTAGGAAGGAGGAACTAAAGAACTATCTTCTGTGCATTTCGAATTAAGAACTCACTCATAAGGAACTAAGTTGAATTCTTTCAGCTGTTCCTTCATCCAGTCGTTCCTACATCCATGCCAGGAGCCAGTCTCATAGTTCATCTAATGATATAGTTCTTCGTTCTTAGTTCAGTGTTTGTGTCGTGTGATTGGAAACTAAGAGGAACTGGAACGAACTACCTAACTGACTCAAAACACACTCCTTTCAAGGAGTGAACTAACTGAACTTGAGTCCCTCAAATGAACTACTCTTACCCACACTATTCTATCATTTCCCCAAAAATCGATTGAGAAGCCAGCCAGGGTCGTCCAGATTACTTACCTATGTAAAAGGGTTAGAATCCTTGGCTGCTGGCAAGTAGAAATCACTAGGTTTAGAGATCTAAAAGTCCACAATAATCGCTGGTGTTGTTTCTTTGCTGCAAATTCAGGCCCCGATTTCAGGTAGCTAGCCCCCAGGGCAGATAATCGTTAGCCCCCTCCTTTTTTCCGTTTCCCCAAACATTATACAATTTTACAAATTTACATTACCGGTTTTAAAACAGCATTATGCAGCCAATACAAAGGTTTTTTTTAAAGACACAGGGTTTGTATTTTTTCTTATTTAATAAATGGTTGTTGCAGTTTGACACGGCTGTTTTATAACTACCATTAATAAAACATGAGGTATGTTACAAGTACCTAGGTACTGTATATATTATTGTTAACCGAGTTTTAAAATCTATTTCTAAAGTAGATATTATTTGGTTTTAGGCCTAATATTATGAAGGGCACCACAGTTAATAGTAATAACTTGACCCTGTCCAGGGCAGTAGTACTCTATGGTAACAAATTTCACAGCAAGTGTGGGGATATTTCCTACACGTATTTCTGTTGTGCTTTAAATTTTCCTCGGTTACAAATTTTCTTTTTTTTGGACAAGTTCTGTTCAATAACAGAAATTAGCACTTATTGTCCATGTAGTTTATCTCGGAAAGTATAAGTAATATTGGCAGGCCACTTGAATAGTGGCAATGGCCACCTTTCGATGTTTCTCTGTCTAGGAAAACGAGTGTGAAATCTGGATTTCTGAGTTCCCGCTTGAAATGACGTAGGTAGCAGGTAAATCGCCAATTCGTTCAACTCAAATCCCTCTTGAAGCGCTAGTGCATCACTTTAAATGATGTACTGAACCACAACGGATGGATGGATGGAACCATAAATTTATAAATAAATTTAAAAAAGTCTTCAAAATCAAACCAAGGGGAGGTTCACGAAAAGTCACAGGAAAGGTTCTTGAAGGTTGCTAGGAAGGTCTGACATTTCTAATGGTGGGTTGTAGGCAGCATTGAGAATATCCGCCTCCTCGGGCCAACAGCCAGTCAGATGTCAATAGACCTGATACGTCATTTCTTGCCTCATTTTACTGTAAATCGCCTCATTTAAACAATATATCTTATTTTTGAAAACGGGCTTCAGACTACCATTTTTCCAAGAGTTCTGAATATTTTTTCCAAAAGAGAAAAAAATTGTGTCAAAAATGCCCAATTGTAGGATTATTATTTGTGACAATTTTTAGAGCTATGACCCTAACTCTATTCAAGGATTAATATAATGCGTATTAAGACCTTCCCCAGAACTATAAGTTAACCACAGCCAGAGAAAACGTGAAGAAACTGACAAAAAACAGGGTCTGCGCCCCCTTACCCTTAAGTAATTACTGTAGGTTTGTTAAAAACTTATTTTTATCGTCCCTCAAATTTTGTTGTCCTATTTTCTTTGTACCACAAATTCTCGAACAGCCCCTCGAAAACTGGTGCTCAGGGCAAAATAATGCCCATTGGCCAGTTTGCAAGTCGAGTCCTGGCCAAATGCCCATCAGCTCTCAACGAATGAGTAACTGCTTAAATTTCAAGCCATGCAGCATAGCCTTTACTGTAAATGAAAACAGTTGACAATAAATGTATTATTGTTTTCCAGATGGTTCCTCGTTCTCAGTCCTAAGATCGACCAGGCTAGACAGGTGTTCCCCTGCTTCGACAAACCATACCTCAAGTCCTGGTTCGAGCTAAGCGTCGTACACAAGAGAGACCATTCAAGTTTGTCCAACATGCCTGTTCTTGACCAGTCAAACGAGTAAGCGTTGTTCACATAAAAGCTGCATTAAAATTGTTTGTGGTGTCAACTTTTCTGCCATTGACTCGGAAACCTTGTTGGGTTTCATCAGCTTGTTATCCATCAAAACAACTTAGGGTAAATGCACCAGTAGTAGCCACCCTTAAGCAACCCAGTTTAGGATTTTACGTCGAGGTTTCGTAATTTTTCCGTTTTTTCTTTCACTCTTGATTTTGTTCTATCCCCCAACATCTGCTTTATTGAATGACTATTTCAAAAACGCAAGTGGATTGAATGGTTTTCCAGAAATTGAAGGAGAGCGAACCAACATTTATCGCCAGTAGTAGCCCCCAAAATTTTAGTAGTAGCCACCGTAAGGGACCAGTAGTTGCCACCTTCAGAAATTTCTCGCAAAACATATTTTAATCAACGAGAATTCAGAAAATATTCAGAACTTGAGGTTAATATAAGTAAGATTCAATCCAGATATAGACAGAAAGTAGGTAATGTGAGAAAAAAATTTATTGCAACTTGTGAACATATTTTTATTGACTTTGTTTAGTCTAGATGGGCTTAGGACTAAAAACGATCACAAAGCATCACATCGGGTGTCTGCCCTAGGATAACGGGTCCATAACGTTAAAAATAAAGCCCAAAACATGAATAAAACTATAAACTAGGTACAATAAAAGTAGGTTGCTTCCCTAGGAACATGTTTAATACCTACTTCAAGGCACCTCAAACAATAAAGTCTACGTGGAATAGAACATCAAATATCACAGTGGGTTGCTTCCCCAGGAACTTGGAACCGTTTTAAAAAATTGAATAACAACTCTTCAAGAAGTGGTATTTAAAGGCAATGTCTTCTCTACTCCTGGCTTGCCGTCTGTGAAGGGAGTTTCTCTTCCATATTCTTTGACAATCTGCTGAACGCTGGTTTGCAGCTGCTCAGTTGTTACTGGAAAACCAGCCCTCGACATTTCCTTCACCCATTCCTCAAGAATATCTTCTTCATACGGCGTCAGTACTGTGGGAGGCCCCATTCGTCGATACAGTGGCGATTTTCCTGAAATCTTGGCTCGAAGAGTAGTCCTTGCCACCCCGTTGTCTTTAGCTGCCTTATTAACCGAAATGCCACTTTTAACATCGTGGATGGCTTTCAGCATTTCTTCTTCTGTATAGCTCCACATCTGACCTTTTATAGGAGGCATGCTGATTTCTCATCTATTCCTACACAATAAATTGAAAACAAATCAGAAATAGAGAATACCTTCTAATCAGAGATGTCAAAATGAATTTTGTATTTAATTTTTTATCAGATCTAGTAGAAGCCACCGCCATTGCCTAGTAGTAGCCATCTTCTGGCTACTACGGAACTACTAATATTTTCATCACTACCTAGTAGCAGCCACCCCCTGGCTACTACTGGAACCACTAATTCTTTTGAAAAACTAACTATATCACTGTGCTCCTGATGAAAAAATTAGTAAAATTATGTTACAGATGAAAAAAACATGAACACCAAGTAGTAGCCACTTTATGGCTACTACTGACATTCACCACATTTTGGGGACTAGTAGTAGACACCCTCCAAATAATGACCTAATTGTATGAAATCCTACTAAAAAAGACTTGAACTGCAACTAGGAACAACCAGTGAACATAATGAAACCAAACAACAAACAAAAAGTCCAAGAATAAGGTGAGAAATGACAAAAAAGTCAACTTACCTCCTTAGCCAAATGTGTGGAATTCCAGGTTTTTTGTTCAACTGACGAGTTATCTTGGTTATCACACACGTGTTACTCTCACTGATGACTTGATTATGGCGGGAACGGTTAGAAAGGGCGGCATACATATCCTGCTTTGAAATGGCGCCAATTTCAAATCTCTAAGGGACGCCAAATCCTTAATTAAAGCATTTAAAGTTGAGAGGTGGCTACTACTGGCGGGGGTGGCTACTTCTGGTGCATTTACCCTAGGTACTGTGTGCAACAGTAGCTAGATATTGGTAATATGTATACCTAACGGCCATGGTTACCCTAATCTGATAAGGATGGCTAGGTTTAAATGAATCAACATCTGAATAAATAATGAGGATGAATCAATATGGTTCCTTGCAGGATGTTATTGATTCATCAAGTAGAGGCTGGAAAATGTAAGAAGTGTTTCCCTGTTGAAGAATGTAGCTTTTTGTCAGCCAACCTTTCGAATCATGAGAGTACCAAAAAGGTATAGGTACCCTATCCATGATTCTTTAACACACAGAAATCGTTCTTGCCTGTAGGGTGCTGTTTTCCTTCCCCACTGTACCTACATAGTAAACATGTGGAGGGGAAATTTATAATTTATAATGAAACGGATTTTATGTGACTATAACAGGACGAGCAAAGGAGATATGGTAAGAGATCAATTCTCCAGGACGCCTCTCATGACTGTGAATTCTTTGGGGCTGTTCGTTTCCGACTTCAAGACACCAGAGATGACCGAGGAGTACATGCAAACAGGTAATTCGAACACTGTCCGAAGTTTGTGCCACTCCGGTGCGACTCCTGACAGGTGATCATGACCAGGATATCACCGAACTGATATATCCCAGGATGACTCGATACTATTACTCATCAATAACTTCTTTCAGATGGCATCAAGATAGGGCTTTGGGGAAGGAGCGATTTTATTTCAACTCTCTTCAAAGCTCAGCAGCTGCTCCCCTCAGTTCTGGTATCTCTGGAGCTCTACCTGTCACGCCCGTATCCGCTGCCACACCTCAACCTTATTGCTCTTCCTGGCTATACGGAAGACAGGCCCAGGAATTCTTGGGGCCTTCAGTGGTTCAAGTAAGTTGAAGGATCGTGCAAGAAAATGAATTTGTGAGAGAACAAGGAAAACGCCCATGGAGCAGTTACTCTCTTGTTGTCACACCATCATGAAATTCTTGAAATAAGGCATGCTTGCATCCATAGGTAGCTAAATCCTATACCGAGCAGCTGGCAGGAGGAATCAGCTTGCTTACCAACACGAACAAACAACCTATGGTTTACTGAAACTACCTGATTTACTATATATATCGAACCACTACCAATATCCCAAATCCCTTCTACAGCATCAACCATACCAAACATCTACAGGGTTGCACTATTTCGTCATTCCACTCATTATGACTCACCCATTCTTTCTAGAGAAAGCGATCTAATGAACAGCAACTCGTACTGGCTGACGCACAGAGTAGCTAAGGCAGCAGCTATGCAGTGGCTCAGTCATTTGGCAACACCCGTCAACGACTCGGTAGTGACGGCAGGGCTGGCTAACTTCCTGGCCACAAATGTTGCTCAACAGGTAGTATCTCTCCTTTACTAAACTCCACTTTCAACACCTTCAGTGCAGAACCCTCAAGGCAAAACTGCCCCCAAATCCTGATGACAGCATAATATGTCATGAACTCTCCCTCCTTAGCAAACTACAGCCAGCATTTGGCTCAGCTTCCTACTGAATTAGTCCAGTGTATCCTGTGCCCTTACGTTACTGGGTATTTCTAAAAAATGTGTGGCCTTGATGACAGATGAAACTTGTGTGTTGATGACAGCCATTAGCTATCAGCTAGAGATGGGTTTTGTCAAGACTCATAGGCTGTGTCATCCACATGAGATAAATTACTGTAATCAGATTCTTCTGAATGTGCTGGATGTGAATACTGCAAAAAAACGACGTTTGGTTTTGAGTAAGTGAGCCACTTCTAGTCTTCTTGAACAAAGATATTTTTCAGTTAGAACCTACTATGTACCATTGGAATCTGGGAAGCTTCCACACTCTGGTACTAGAACTGGGCAAACCCAGAAACTACGGATTGGACAGTGAACAGAAGAGGGCTCTACTCGAAAGCAGAGGTAGATATAGCAACATAATTATGTCAATATGTCAAATGGTTCAATAATTTATTCAAAGACTAATCATTGTATTTGTTCCCAGTTCACCTGGTCATTCAGATGTTGGAGCAAGTTTTTGGCACCAACACTTTCAAACAAGCGATCCAGAATTTCTTGGCCAAAAAGTGAGTAGCCATCTCAATTAGGTAAGGAAATGGTGGACCATTCCCTTTTAAGTGGACTCATACTGAAAATATGGTGTTTCATGTAAGAAATAGCGTGTGGGTTATTCCAGAGAATTCAAAGCTTACGCAGATGATGATTTGTGGCAAGTGATCACAGAGCAGGCATGGGTGGATAATAAACTGTCGGCTTCCATCTCCTTGAGTGACGTCATCCCTCCATGGCTCAAGGACAGGATCCCACTGGTCACGGTTTCAGCAACGCCAGAGAACAAGACCACAATTTTTACGCAAGTAAGTTTTAATTGAATTCAAAAAAGAACAGTACAGATAGTGCATAGTATAGGAGAAGGGGACCAATGGACCACGTCAAGGCAAGACAGGTATTGAAGGTGTGAATTTAATTTTTTCCTGTTGAGCCTGTTTCAAGTTGATGGTTAGACTTTTCGACTTTCCGCCTAAAGGACAAGTACATAGACAACCTGGAGAACACTTGGACAAAGGTCGTGAAGAAGGAGAATCCGGATAAGGCGATGGGATGGTGGCTGCCACTAGTGGTTTCCGAAGAGCTCAAGGAGCCGAAGGCTGTAGGATGGATGACGCCAAGTGACCACAGCGTGTCCTTTACAAACATCACAGCTGGAAAATACATCATTGTAAATCCAGGAAGCACTGGTGAGAATTATCGGGCTTCAATTACAATGCCAGTGGTAGTTCTCTTAGTAGTAAGTTATGTTTCAAGTTAAATCATCTTATTCGGCTTTACAGGGCCGTACATGGTGAACTATGACGCTGAAATGTGGAAGAAACTGGCTGCGGAAATGAAAACACTGCCCGTAACACACCGCGCCCAACTGCTACACGATTCCATGTCTTTGGCGTTGTCAGGTCACCTGAACACTGTCACTGCGCTCGAAATCACTGCTTCACTGAAGACAGAGCAGGCTCCTGAGGTCTGGCGAACGTTCTACCCATTGGCCGAACGACTGAGGGACAGGTTCCAGGGCACGGCTGCCTCACAGAACCTCGATGTACGGTACCCAAGTCCTGATTATTCGTTGTAGTTTGAGATTATGTAGTTGTGTGGGACAGCTCCTCTGTAGTTTCAAGGCATAGACGTACGTACAAGTTATGTTATGCCTTTTTAAAAAGGAGTTTTTATCTTTTATTAGTTCCATTTATTTTTTATTTTTTTCCAATTTATTGCATTGAAAACCACTTGAAACTTGGGTGAAAATGACTGAGATTCGACGCGGAAGAACTTGGAGATGAGACTGGCTTGCGGGCAGCCAGCGAGTTGTATTTTTTATATTAGGATGCTGAATAAGCAGGAAAATTAAATAACAGCAATAAATAATAGCAAAACAGAAAAAGTAAATAACAGCAATGTTGCTGATCAACTTCCAACAAATACCTACTGAGTGGTTCTTGAGCTCTTTGTAAGCTGTTTGGGACTCCTAGCTGTGGTTCAAAATGCTAGCAGAGATACAATAAAACCGTGTGTAGCAAGCCAACTATCTATTAGTGGAGTATGTAATGCAACAGCAGCACTATTGGGGACAATTATTGGTAGGTAATTTATCCCCGTACTTCATACCAAGAGGAAAACCAAGCGCACATTGAGGTACAAGGAAAGCATTGCAACAAAGTGCAGTGGGTGGGCATTTTATGGATACAGTACCTACCATATTTGAGCCTGACTGAATGATGGATGTGACGAACTGCGTCATATGTTAAGATCCCACCACACTTGCAGTGCTTTCATAATTCATATCAATTTTGATGCTACTAGATTTTCGAAATATGGCTCTGCTTTCCAGTGCCTGCAGACAACGGCGCATCACAATTTTTGTTGTGTCGAACAGCTTAATGTACGCCTTAGCTGTCAGTGATGTCGGCCTAATTAATTTAAAACATATCAAATACATTACCATACCTCCCAGAATAATCTGTCCTCACTAGCCGGTCGAGTACTGGAGGGGAGCGCTTTCAATGTAAGGACATCATCATCAGGCTGTCAAGAGACTTTCACCTCCTTTCACTTCTCCCCTCTTCACATAAATAGCGATCAACTGACGAACTCACTTTAGTATTCCCTCGGCGGCCTGGTGATGTCCAACTCACTGTCAATGTCCTTATTACATTGGAAGTGCTCGCCCCCAGTACTCGACCAGCTAGAGGTTACGGACTCCTGTGGAAGGTATGGTTTGTTAATTTTAATTCTACTACCAGCCCTTTAGATTTAATATACCAGATCAAATACATAGTCCATCATTTTTGTGGAATAATGAAAACATGTATCCCCGGCATTTTCAGGCGTACCTTAAAGGCCTTTTAATTCCAGTTTTGGACGCATTAGGAGAAGAAGACAAGTCGTCGTGGAAGACTGAGTTGAGAGTAAGAACGCGTCATTTGCTCTGTCAAACTGGGTTCAGCCCGTGCATCGAAAACGCCAGAAGTTTTTATGCTCTTTGGCAAAACGCTAGCCATCCAGATGAAGGAATGCCGTACGTCCCAGCATTCATTATCAGCCATTTAAATATCACCACAATCGGGAGTATACACTCTAAACTCTGCTCGACGTATTTTCTGTAGGATTGCGACCAGTCATTTGTGTCCGGTGATGGCCTGGGGTAACTACGACGAGTGGCAGTTTGCTCTGGAAAGACTGAGGCAGTTCCCAACAAACAGATCCAAAGCTGAGCGGACGTTCCTCATGAAGACAGTTTCTGGATGTCCGCACGACCCCAAAAAATACGAAATGTAAGTAACTACCTGCTGATTCAAGTAACAGACAAGATCAATCCATGAACATGGGTGAAAATCATACGTAGGTCCATATATCAACATAACGAACGTAAGATCTTTTATGGGCTGAAATGATCTGAAAGTTTGACATCTTCCACGAAAGTTTTCTTGACTCATGTTTTATTGTACTCTCTTATTCATTCCAAACACGATCCAAACCCAATCACAAAATTAAACAGATAGTAGGTACCTACGTTTAATGAGCTTGATGCAGAGTAGGTACCTATGGATAAGAAGTTGTAAGCAGGGAGAACTCGGAAGCAATGAAGTGTCTGCAATTTTAACATAATTATGTTTATTCAGAAGAAAATACAATAATAAATTAAGATTTTCTTCACACACTGCATGAAATTGTTACTGTCGGATTCATGGAGGTCCATAAATCCACTTGCCTTGAAGTAGCCATCCCAGAATTATGGGCTGCAGCGTTATAAACTGGTGACCTGTCTGGTGGATGAGTTTGGATGTAGCAGATGGAGCCCTGGGGGCCTATTCACTAAAAGAGATAATTTATTTTGAAAACCTCCTGGGAGAGATAGTCTCCCTCGGGAGACAGTCTCTTCCAGTGTCTCCCAGGTTCGTCTATTTTTACTGAATAGCTCTCAACCGTACTTAAGCGTTTTTCCTCATGAATCCATAAACAATCAACTTACCTTTAAGAGATGAAGAAACACATCAAAATGACCGATATGGTAGCCGATCGAACTATCAAACAAACAAGAAGTGGGAAAGAGACTCTATTCCGAGGAAAGACACCTAATTAGGTGTCTCTCTGAAACAGATCAAAAATTCCAAGATGGCGGCCAACTCTCTGTTTTAGAAGTTACTGAATAACCCTGTAATGGATACCATAAAAATCTCTTCTGCCAAGAGAGAGAGTCGGAATGAAAAGAGATGTCTCTCTGGCTTAGTGAATAGGCCCCCTGAATTGACCCTCCCTCCCAAGTGTCCTCGGCTAGCACAGTGGAGAAGGGAGTGAGTACCTGGGTAGGTATTGATGTTGAATGGGCGGCAGTCCGTTCCTGAGTTGTTGAATAGAAGTTTTGCCAGGAGAAGAATGGACAAGAGTTCCTGCCTCTATTCACCTTGGTCCCCGTGAGGATTTGGGAATTATGAGACAATATATTAACCAAGTCTGAGGCTAACACAAGTTTATTAAAATCACGAAATGAAACAATCTCAGCATAATCCTGAAGTGTAAATGAAGTAAATCAATGCTCAATTGAAAAAAAATTTATCTTGGATTAAAAATACTAGGTACTTACTGAATCTCTAAGGTGATACCTTCAAACTATTCCAAACAAAGAAACCATTAACCAGATCCGTCTGTCCACAAGAACGATTGGACTGGTGGGCCTGGAGTGCCAACTCTTCTGGAGAACCGTCAAGGCGGCTGGGTCCAATAGACTCCGTATAAACGAACAAAACTCCAGAACCAATTACCAGCTTTGTTCAATGCTGTGAGTGTAAAGAATGGAGCAACCATGAGCAAATGCATTGGAATCAACTCACAGCCTGTTGTCTTACCTTATAAGGGAGCCTCTGGGTATCATATAACTCGAATTTCAGGAAAAACGACCCTGACTTCTGTGAAAAGTTGATCTAACAAATAGAGAACCAGGAACTAGCGATGTGCCGAACAGGGGTTTTAAAAGAACCTAATAGTATACGACTTTCTTACCAAATAACAGAATATTCGGCTTAATTATACGGCCAGTACTTTTGACTGTGCAGGAACCCAAAGTACGCGACTACTTACCTAATGCGGCTTTTTTAGCACTAATGCAACAGTAATCGAGAGACCAATCTGTACGTTTTTCACTGAAATATTCGACCTATCAAAGCAGTAAAGGTCGGCCTATCGATTGCAATGTGGAAACGCGGTTGGAAAATACTGCTCTGGGCCGTACACTTTGTCTTGAAACTGCAGAACGACTCATGAACACAGATAAAAATGATTTAGACTGAGGCATGAGGGTGTGATGAAAGTGGGAGGAACGGGATAGGAGGTGAGCAATAATCCGTGGATTTGCCAAGCGGCATCACCCAACCCTTGTCTACCCCCTGTTATTTTCTCTTGTAACAAAATCGGAAATGCTGCAGTTCTTGAACCCTTCACTGATCGGCAGCTCCACAACCACAGTCTGCAAAAACGTCAGCAGCAAATCAACAACCAAACAAACACAACTTATTGACTCCTCCCATTCTCACAGTGTGCGAGTCGACTGCAGATGCTGACTTCCACACTTTTGACGAATATTAATAATCAACTACTTATTTATTTATTTTCTTTCCGAGTCCCTCCCTACAGCTTTTTATTCTTAGATTTATGTAGATACAATAGGATACGACTTCTCAGGTACAGTACTGATATCAGCCTTTATACCTTGTTTCTTTATTCAGTACCTTGGTTCTTTATAGAAGATCACTCGAATAATATTTGAGAGGCTATAATTCAGTGGATGTGAGCTAATGATTATTTTGATCCCTCAGATGTTTACAGCCTCAAGTCATCTTGCACCTAAGACCAAGAACGTTGTTGTGGAACCTTCCACTATCAAAGTGAATTTACGGGGGGGGGGGGGGGGGTTAAAGGCCATTCTTCTAGCCATTTTTCACTTTTCATGTAGATCTTCCCATGTACTTAAAAAAGTAGCTATTCCCATGTACACGAAGAACTACATGTTACGGGAAGAGAATACTTCAAGCTCATTGGTCCGTCTTCCCAAATCACCGTTTCCACGGTTGAACGTGTAAAGATGACGGGAATAGACACTGTCTATGTACACTCAAAATTCAGCCAATTGCACAATATTTTATTGCTGACATTTTGTCAGTAATTTAAAAAGAAAATAACCGAACGACTGTTGTATTTCAGGCTGCTGAATCTGACGTTTATGAATAGAAAGAACAACGTGTTCTCTGATGAGGACAGGTACATAATTTTGTCTGCTATAGCCGGTGAGAGCATCGGCTACACAACCCTCTTCAACTTCCTCAAATTCAACTGGAACGATCTGAAGAAACGGTAAACCCCTGCAATAGCCACAAAAGTTATTCTCTTCAAGCTGACAGTTCGGTTCGGAAATAATTCTTATAATTTCTCCTAACTTTTCAGGGTGCAAGGAAATCTATGGGATTATTTCATTCAAACAGCTATGGGCAACTTCAGAACTGAAGAAGGCTTGAAAGAAGTGAGTAGAACTTGGAGGATTCCACTACTTAATCGTTCATGAAGAAGTAATGGAAAAATTGCTTTGTTGATGAAATTAGGCGCTCCAACTGTCAGGGTTTGGGTGCCAAGCGGTTACAGGGTTTAGTTCAGGAGCTGCCACTAGGTGTGCTCAGTAGGCTCTCAGCACTCAAAAGATTGTGATATGTTGAGGGGGGAGGGGGGGGATGGACTTATCAGTGGCAACTTCTACGTTGGAAAGCCAAGTCGAGGACATGTGGTGTCTGTATCCTGACTGACGAACTTTGTACTAGTGCATAGGGCCTGTTGGTATGGCGCATCTCTATACACCAACTTGTGGTATTGCTTAGAGGACGGCCCAATCTTTGAGGAGGGGACCTGCTAGGGCTGCTGAGCTAGTGCAACCCCTCCGGATGGTCCAATATTTCAAAAGCACCAGAGCTCACTGTTATCATTCATACCCACATCCGTAATACTACCTGACTGCAGATAAAAACGCTGTCTTTAACACTACTACCCATTTACCTATGTTCAGTATATTCATTTCGGGAGGTTTCACTGTCCTAGTGTTGACTGATTTTGGGTTTACACTGGAGTTCGCCTAATAAAAACGAACTACTAATAGACACTTTTGAAACATTTTTATTAAAAACAGGTATGAAAATACAAAATGACTCGATTCCAACAGGTAACATCTCTCTACAACGAGAGGAAATCCGAAATGGGGACTGCCATGAAAGCCGCAGAGGACAGCATCAGTCGTGTTGAGGCGCGCGTGAAATGGGCCAGGGAGAGCACGCCATCTGTTGAAATTTGGCTGAACAAAACCATGGAAGCTTCCTGGACGCCTCAAAGGTTCAAATTCCAAGACGTCGTCGTCGTGTCACACGCCCGCAAAACAGTGTGATTCCATAGTCCGTTCCGATTGTAAATAAAACTTAATTAAAGGCGCTCATCGGTTTTTCTGTGAATTCTCTGGAATTTCCAATGGACTATCTGACGATTTTCAACCGAGGGAGGTCTACGACTACTTTGTGTTGATCGTATTTATCGATGATGTCACGCAGGTTCTCGGCGCAACGTAGAAACGAATCTTCAAACCCATCGACACTTGTGTAGTGATGTACATGAGCCTGAAAAAAGGCCAAAATATATGTGTACTCGACTGATATTTTACATAAATAAATATTCAATAGGTACATAATATTAAACTAAAACGCCACATGAAAAGAGGGAAGACTGAAATTGCCTTTACTGGGGCCAGCTTGATGTACTGAATTCTAAGGGTGTCCAAGGATAAAGTAAACTCATTTCATGGATCAATACATATATTCTACAACTAATTCAAAACCTAACCTTTTTTTTACCTCAACTTTTTTTTGTCCGCTTATCCGAGTTTTTTCGACCGGAAATGCCTTAATTTTTACTGTCAAAATTGTGATACCATTGAAAAGCGAGTAAAAATTTTCCAACTCCCTGAGACCAAACAGGAATTGTTTGAAGCTGATTTAATTAATGAAAAATCAGGTCAAACTTTACATTTTTAGAATTTGACAGCCCGTATCAAAAGCCATAAATTATATTATGCTCCAACGTTTGAAAGAAAGTAAAAACCCGTATGAGAAAATGAAGACTGAATGCAGAAAAACCAACAAATAATCATCAAAATTGAAAAACTGACATCACCATCTGATTCAGTGTGAAAAATACCCCCGAATCACGCATCACATGTTGTGATTGAATACATCCAGAACTCATAAATGTAAATACTGTGCATTTGGGATATAAAAATGCCTACCTTTTTCCTATAAAGCAAGTAGAAGTTGGATAAGGTGCTTTCGAAAAAGTTGCTCATCAAATCCGTATTTGACAGGCAGGTTAGGGATCTCGGATGATCGTACGGTGGCTTCCTGCAGAAGGCTGTCATCGTTTCTTGGTTGGAAAATGCAGCCCATTTCACCCGGTTGCGAATCCTGGAATCAATAAACCAACGTTGAAGAAAGAAGACTCACATGGGATCTTGTGAGGTTAGCGAAGGTGATGTCAATGAACAAGTTAGAGAGCTGACGGAAAAGTTGCTTTGTGTATGAAGAAAAACATGTAAAATAAAAAGGCGATTCGAAAAAGCCGCTTGCTCATATCACACGGATAAAACGCGTCATTTCCCATCTGCAGCCACAGGCCATCCATCAGAACCCACATCCGTATGTCACAGCAAACAGCAGAGGCCCATTTCCCCGCCTCTTTTTTGAAATATCAAAGTTTGAAAGCCTTTCGAAATATGACGGATGCATATTTTCCCGATCCAGCCCTATTACTGTCTACCTCACATCATAAAATATTGAGAAGAAATGCAAACCGAATTCATGATAATTCCCCAGTAGATTTTCAACACTGGTATACAAAGGACCACGTTTACAAATTTGAGACATTTAAATACACCATCTCCAGGCCCCTGGGCCTACTGCTTTGTAGTGACGTAACCTACTTTACGATAAACTTTTTAAGCTCATAAATCCTATCTAAAACGCTTCATACCAATACCATTGCCACCCCTCCCAATCAATGTAAAAGTGTGGTGTTATCAGCTGTCACCACTTTTTCCCGCCAAGCACGTGAGAATCCATGGATAAGGTTTTCGGTGCAAGGAATTGCTTCAACCACGCACTCTCTACAAGAATAAAATAACAGCAGACCGTTCGAGCCATTTTCAAGCCCGCCAAGAGGATTTGAATTTGAAAAACGTCGTTGTACCATAGTCACCTCGTATGTACCATAGTCACCCCGGTTGTAGTTATTTTCGATGGTTTCTAACAATTTTGGCCCCCAAAAACACGAATTAGGCTCTTTTTTTCTTTATTTCTTTTTTCTTTATAGATCATCTGTGACCATTGATAGTGCCATTTAATTGGCTTGATCCACCTGCTAATGCTACATCTAGTGTTATCATACAAATTTATGGTGATTTCAGACAATTTCCCAGGTTTTTGACTCATAAAAAATGAATTTTGGGAGCTGAACCTTCGTTACAACCTCAATTCTTCACTCTTTGGTCAAAATTACATTCACATTCGGTATTCTCTCCCCAAAAAAACATGGAAAAGGATACATCAGAAGCTCATGTTCACTAAAACCTCAAAAATCCCTTGAAACCCCCTATTTTTACACCCATTTTTTCTCCCACAACACCCCTGGGTGTATTCCGATCGGGCTGCCGAGGTTTGGAGCACACCTAGAACCCAAATGGGGCCCAAACTGTGTGCGGAAGAACAACGATTTTAGACCAAAATTTGACGTAAATTTAAAGCTGAAACTTCGTTAGAACCTCAATTTTCCACTCTGGTCAAAATCGACTTCATAATATTCGGTCTTCTCGTCCTAAAAAACATGGAAAACGATACTCAAAAGCTCATGTTAATAAAACACAAAAAATACCTATTTTATACCCATAAAACCCCTGGGTATATTCCGATCGGGCTGCAAAGTTTCGAGACACAACTAGGACCCAAATGGAGCCTGTGTGCGAAAGAACGAATTTTTTAGACTGAAAATGAAGCCGATATGCATGATACGGCGGACGGACATTAAATTTTCGGAATCTACGCCCCTTGAAACGCAAAAGAAAAAATCTTGAGACGGGTTTGTAAAAAATTTTTGCTGAACAAATACATAGGTGTATTATGCAAAGAATAATAAACCCAAACAATAAATTGCAAAAAAATCAGCTCAAAAAACCCGCTAAAATAGATAAAACCATCAGTAGCCCGACAGTATCAATAGTTCTTGGGCTGTATCGATACAACAGAGAACCCAAGCTGTTGACAGTTCGGGCTACTGCTTAGTTCGTTTCTTGTTCATAAAGTTGTTTCTCTGGTTTACACAAGCACATGCTTTTCTACTACACCTTACGATAAAGTAATAACTGCTTATGTATTACGGTTAAGGTTACTGAATGGCACATGCAACAGGGTCATCGATGGATCAGTTCAAAACTACAACTGTCATTCCAGTGACATCAGACAAATCTGTAGGGAGTTTGCAGTGTGAAGCTGTTTGGCAACTTACTTAGTGGCGTAAGTACTGAGCGCTGCTTGAGTGATGTCGCCTCGTGCCACCAGACAGATGCTATTGACAAGGCCTTTCGTTGGAGCGATAGGCATCAGCTGGTTGCTTTTGAAATACAGATCAGCAAGAACGTTGGTTTGCCTGCAACGGGATCAACACAACATAAATTGAAGATGCTAATCACGGTACTGATAAGAATAAGGAGGATGAATGATAGGGGGAAGCGAGCTGAGACCAACTTCCTCTCTGTAGAAAGCACAGGCCTGTGAACTAGGTATTAGTTCATAACAAACTGCAAGAGTCCGTATGCCTAGGAACTAACAGCGAATCCTAATCCTGAGTGCATCAATTTTTGTTTGTTATGATGGAGTTTGTGAAAAATCATTGAAGAAAACTTGAGGGATCAATGCTAGGTGACATTGGATCCAATTTCAATGCCTAGGTGCCTACAGGGCCTTCAAGGTCGCAGCTCGAACACTGAATGAGCGTTCCTTCTCGTCATTCCATGATAATGAGTAGTGCGATGAAAATCTACCTTTGATTGACAGGAATGTCTTCCTCCTTGACTAGAGAAATAGGACTCATACTGCTGGCGAGGAAATGAAGACCTTGATATGGCACCATGCTTGTTGATAGATCTCGGACACTCAAACTGGAAGAACCTGGAAACCGAGAACAGCTACTTCCATCAATTAGATATTCCGATATTGTCGACTGACAATCACTTTTTCACAACAATCGTAGATTGCTATGTATAGAAACTTACCTCGTTATGTTGAGGAGAAGTTTAACTATAACGGTGTTGATGTTTTGATACGGTTTCCACCATTTCATGTCTTTGGTCATATGCAAACGACTGCACATTTCGAGGAGGATCTGAAAATAAATAAAAACCTAAGGATGACACAGACTCTACAGACTCGATAGCGCCAACCAAATGTGTGACGTAAATCAGTGTGAAATTGGCTATGGAAATCCCAGCCATAGATTCAGGGGGCTATCTACGCAAGCCTGTACCACACTGGCAGCGGGCGAAGCAAGGCCATCAAGGCATACAATGTATCTTTAAATCAGCATTATTACTGAATTCTCCTCCCAGACGAAACATAACAAACGAAGTATCTAATGAGCCTCCCTGTATGACCCGAAAGCAGGACCATCCATAACCAAATTAAACCTTTTTCGACTATTAGGCTTTTATTCAATAAATTACTGTCGTAGTTCCTATTAAACAAATTACAGTACTAGTGAGAATATTTGCACTGCACAGACGACAACACTAAGGCGTACGAATACTTCGGAACAGTTCATTTTACTCCGTGAATGGTATCATATCGTAATAGTTCATTTCAATGCGGTACCTATATACTCAAAATATATTCTTCCAACTATACCTGGAGTTGGGTGCCGTTAGCTCAATACGTTTCTGAGGAGATTTCAGATAATATATTGCCGACAACCCACGATTAGGTCACCTTAGCATACCAAGTTAATGTAGTATGCCTTAGCTTGCCAAGCTAGCTTAGTATACCTTAGCTTGAGGGTAATCCAGACAGGTAATACGGACATGGTGGATACTGGTGAATCTAGGACATAAGAATTTCTCAAACTGGACTGTTAATCGTTTGAAATGAGTCAGGACGGTGCATGATGGTGGAGGTGTCGCACAACGAGTTGGCCTGAATGAATTGAGGCGCATCAGGGAAGGACTGGTTTCCTGTTACCCTCTCCACTTGCCCAAGCAGAATCGTCCCGTTCCCCCATCCTCCCGCACTGGAACTTAGTTATACCTTTCAGGGCTTGTTGGCCATATTCCTCTAAGACGAATGGAATTTGGTGATTGTGTTGAGTGAGAAGTCACTCAGAGAGGAGTGGAATGGGCACCAGTGTCTTCAGTCAGCCTCCTGCTCAACTTACTCGATTGCAGCCAACTCAATGTGCCACACCTTCATCTCCTGCATCATCTGAAAGCTCCGCTCAAAGAATTTACAGTATCCTGATTACTGGTAGGGATTTTGCAGCTAGACTTATACAAACTTACTTTGTTATCTACAGGAATGACGACGCTGGCATGCTCTTTGAGCTTGCTGAGGCAAAGTGCAATGTTGTACGGAGCAGTCACAACGTCTGGGTTGTCCCCTGGGTGAACGCAGCACACTAATCTAAATACAAATAACAATAACTTCTTTGAATTGCTGATCCTAGTATGTAAAGTAGCGATCACACGATTCACTCATCTACTAGTAATCTCCACTCCAGAGAACATCAGGACAGCTGTCCTACCAGTTCTTCAGGAAGTCGTGAAAAATCGAGACATTTTGGTAATATAATATATTTTAGATACTTTTAGGCCGACGTTTCGATGTATTTGCACACCATCTTGAGGGCTATAAGAAAGAATCGAAAAAGGAACGTTACACATAGGACTATGTTCAGTAAGCACCAGTTATGGTGATAGATGGTGATCACGAGACCTTGATAATAAAATCGATTGTTGTTCGAAAAAGGAATGTTGGGAATACTTAGCGACTATGGAAAATAATACAAACTGCAAAATGCAGTAAAATGCAATACAAACGTAGGTAGGTAACTAAGGTACTATGTGTAATAGTTCCCAGTGATGAATATATGAACGGTTGCTGCTTTACTGATATTACTCAATTAATATTGCTGGGTTTTTCTAGGATTTTCCACATGGTTTCCTGGTTAATCGAGTCGAAGGCCTTTTCAAAATCTTTTTTTTTAAATGTGGAAAATCCTAGAAAAGTATGGGATCCCTAGCAAGATTATCAATCGTATAAGGAGCCAATAAGATGGATACAAATGCCGAGTGGTCCATGAGGGAGTGCTCTCCAGCCCAATCAGGACTGAGACGGGTGTAAAACAGGGCTTCGTGCTGTCACCGACCCTGTTCATCGTGGTCTTAGACAGCATTATGAGAGCAGCACTTGGGGGAAGGCGGCGTGGAATTCAATGGGGGCTGAGGGAAAGACTTGAGGACCTGGATTTTGCCGACGACCTCTGTCTCCTCACACAAAGGTTTAGTGACTTGTGGGACAAGCTGAATGCCCTAAGCCAAACAGCAAACCGAGTTGGTCTTTGAATCAATGTAGGAAAGACAAAGGAAATGAGGACCAACGAACGATGCTGGGACCCCCCTCATCCAGATGAATGACACCGTGGAACAGGTTGAATACTTTGTCTACCTGGGAAGCGTGGTTACGATGGAGGGCGGGACAGCAGAAGATGTGAAAAGCCGTATAAAGAAAGCCAACGGGGCTTTTGTGCAACTCTATCCAGTCTGGAGGAAAAGGAACCTCTCCAAAAGAACGAAAATACGGCTTTTCAACACAAACGTGAAGTCGGTTTTGTACTATGGCAGCGAAACCTGGAAAGTCACAGAATCCATCACCCATTCACTCCAGACCTCGTTAACCGCTGCCTGCGCAGAATAATGGGAACAAATGAGGATTTTTGGAGAGCTACCGATCAGCTCCCGATGCGCCAGGAAATCCGCAGAAGAAAATGGAAATAGATCGGGCACACCCTCAGGAAACCAGATGGCGCCATAGAGAGGACGGCCCTGCAATGGAACCCCCAGGGAGAGAGGAAAAGAGGTGGAGAGTGGTGCAGATCTGTGGATAGGGAACTGGGCCGGGCAGGCAAAACGTGGTCAGAAGCAAGGAGGATTGGTGCTGAAAGGAACGAATGGTGAACACTCGTGGAAGCCCTATGCTCCAATAGGAGTTAACGGAATTAATCAATCAATCAATCATCAATATTGTTGTTTTGAAACAGTAATTTTGCATTACAATACATAGAAATAAGATGTGCTGACATTGGATGTGCAGAGATCATCAATGGTCAAGAACCCAGATCTCCTGATAATAATATTTTGGTAATATCGCTTGCGCGATTTGACCACTGATGGAGTTACTTGTGTAGAGGGTGGCCAAGAGGTGGGAATGACGTATTTTACGACGTAACATTAAGGCTAAAATGCCATCTAGAAAATCAACCTTAAAAAGACATTCAATGATAGAGGTATATAAGCATTAATAAAAGTAAAATTCATTGTGGATTATCATTTTACACAAAAATCGGCAGATATCACGTGCATGATATCATGTGCATGAAACAAGGAGATCCAAGTAGACGTTTGTTCGAAAATCAAATTCCTGGCGATGAATGAAACGAGGTAGCCAAAACCAGCAAGGATTGGGGCGAGAAATGCATTCAGAAGAAGCAAGATGGAACCCACCTTATAAACATCTCAAAACGTTACCCTCAAAACTCCAACCTCATTTTGATGATTAGGTGCTCAATTTTTGATTTAATTTTATTTATTTAATGACAATATGGTTGCCTTTAGTTTAGATGTGACAAAGGAACTTTTCATACTGAAAAATGCCAAGTTTATTTTCATATCTATGAGAAGTTTCATTTTCACATCTAAACTGAGCGTTGAGCTGAGATTACGTGCCATATGCTCCGCTGTTATGTTTTCTCAACAACCAGCCTGTATGGCTGTGAGGCTTGGAGAAGCGGATAGAAGCCCTGGAGGTGTACCTTTACCGTCGTATGCTTCCCATATTGTGGGTGCGAAAGGTGACCAATGAGTAAGTTTTGAGAATGACGGGAAAAGAAGGAGCAGTCCTCTTCACTTTAAAGGAGAGAAAATCAACGTTCCAAGGACGCATCATGCGGAGAGAGAAGTACGAATTCCTCCTACTCATAATTCAAGGGAAAATATCGGCTGGACGTAGGAAAAACTCTTGGCTTCGAGATTTGAGACAACGGGTTTGACTGTTCTGCGGCCAAGCTATTCCAGGCCGCAATTTCAAGATCAGCGATAACTGCCAAGATCACCAACCTCCGCCTGGAGAAGGTATCATAACAAGAAGAATGACGATATGTACGCTTTTCATGGCATCGATGAAACACAAATTTTTAACCACACCTCCACTTTTTGTGGTGACAGTCCTAAGTCTGTAAAAGTGGGAAGGAGAATTTGTTGACAAGCTGGGTGCTGAATGTACGCTCACCCAGGCGGGTGTCTAACATAGAAGTTCACCTCCAAAAACAACCCTGTTGTAAAAACTTGGCCGCAAAAAGGATTAATATCATCTTTCTAAAATATGGTATGAGGAACAGAATTCATTTCATTAATTATTGATTGAGCAACTAAGATTTATTCTGTTTATTAACTCGTCAGTTGTCACTATTGTCACTAGTCTGCCACTTTCGTCTACTGTAATTATTATTATTTTAATCGGTTTTTCGTCTGTTGCCTGCTGCCTTACTCCTTGTAATGTCGCATGATAATACAAATAAACGAAATACTAATAAAAGGATTAATATCAGTTTTTCCCGCCAAAACAGCATGCTGTACCGTACCTCACTCTTGGATGTGCGTATAGAAACCTGTTCATTCCCCCTCTGTTGGATATACGTATAGAAACCTGTTCCTCCTCCTTAACATTTCTTTCAACGCTGTTTGGCGAGAGCTTTTCGCCTTGGGAGCCACCTTTCTCTCCTAAGCAATAAAACCGCACCTTCGGAGACTTTCCTGCTAATCGAAAAGTCGATGTGGCTTTGGGGCTTTTGGAATGCAAAGCGAAAAACGTGTAAAGGAGGGAATTTTGGAGGAGCATGTCTGTTGCCTTAAATGATGGCCCACCTCATTTTTTCCTAAGATTCTTTGCGTTTCTTTGTACATCAATAATTGATGTCTCATTAGTTAATTCAGTTTATGCACATTCATAACAAATTTTAATAAAATTTTTCCTACATTCACCCTTTTTTTCAAGTAGGTAGCCTAGATGATTTATGATTTAATTGCGGATAAGGCGCGGTTATTGTGTATCTGATACTTTTCACGGAAAACGCTTGAACACGGAAAAACATTGAAATCATGGATATGTTTTTGGAGCACAAATTTACAATAAAATATTGCATAACAAAGTCTTCTGGCGAGAGGGCCTAGCAATTTATTGTTTTTGGTAACCTACCTACTATCTAGCTAATTTTGTTTATCGGTATCGTGCTACGCTTTTTGGTGTAGGAAATTTCGGATTGCCCCCCAGCCCAAAAACATATTCATGTTAAAAATGCCTCAAACCAAAATGTATTGACTGAGATGCTAAAATCATTTAATACCATATCCCGATGGTTTCATCGACAAAAACTCGAAGGAAAACTAGCATTTTTAACGAACACGTGAGTTACGGAGCACAGCAGAGCATGATTTCCGCCGAAACTCATTGGGATGGCTCATAAAACAGACACATCCCAATAGCATATATATTTTAATGATTGGGTTCAAATATATATCGATAAATCGTAATAAAATCACGGTAAACTGCTGCAAAAACTGATGAAATTCTAAGCAACAACGAAAAAAAATTAAGGCAAGAGATGCGAAACGTCAAAATCGAAAATCTCTTCTAGTGAAAATTCAAATTTTTCGAGATGCGCCCACAGCAAGGTGTTTTGCTTTACAGGGCAGGGCATCATAGCATAGAGTTCAACACCATCTGGTAGATACGGGTGTTTATTGTTCGGGTCGCATAACTATACATACACAAGGCTGTAATTAGCTAATCTAACCGTGGATAAGGGAAAAATGTGACTTTTCTTTTCAAATTCCTTGATACACGCTGAACGTTACTTCATTCGTATTTTCTGTTCATTCTACGTTGAAGTAAAACTTCCGTTAGGTAACCATTAGTGTGCCCATGATTATATATTTTAATTAATTCTTAAAATCTAAAAACCCTGGCGTTGGAGGGAGATAACTCAACTTGAAATTACGAATATTCAGTATTGATGGATATATCATTTTCATGGGCATACTATATTTTTTCGGTTTTGGCCAGAACATACCTGGAATGGACCAAGAGAATATGGCAACCCTATTTGCCGGTAACATATACATTGATTTAGGTAAATCAATAAGCCATTACTAACCATTTGGAACTGTTGGGAACCTGCGACCGACCAAATGATCAAACAAGCCTCTGCGTGGGCCTGGTACCATTTAGCCTAGTGCTAGGGCAGTATACACTTTATATATCTGCAAACACATATGTGGAGTAGCATAAACTATGACAGTAATATTATAACCTGCTGATCCTGGGATATTCCTCTGCCAGCATCTCCACTATGGCTGAACCCAATCCTGATCCAGTGCCGCCGCTGAGGGAGAACAACGATATGAAACCACCAGGAGAATCGCATTTCTCTACAGATGTTCGCAACATTTCCAAAAACGTTTCTCGTTGCTCCTGCCCATGAGTGAAATGGCCGACTGCCCTGGAATAGAAAGAAAACACATCATGGATTCTACCAAGAATAGACAAAAGCTTCAAGAACCACTTGCCCTGTTAATGGATTTAATATCCTAGAGAATCAATTATTACAACCCCCCATGAACAAAGAAAGCAGAGATTACGTCCAACGGCGCCTTACATCAGAGAAGCTCGGAGCTCTACAGTAATGGAGTTATATGATTCACAGAGGAGGTTCCATTGCCGCTGTATCCTTCCTCTGTCCATTCATTTTCATTTTCAATAAAAACGTTTGACAGTTGTTACTCTCCACTTGTTCCTTCCACCAAAATATAACTTGTGTGGATGCTAAAACGTACACGTCAGATTATGTCCTACTTTGTATGTTCGAATCTATCAATCAAACCGATTCGGTCCTCCAGTAGAAAATTAAGTACGTCGATCTCTCTGTGAGTTCTATGCAGTATGCAGAGTGTACCTAACCAGTAATTTACAGTCCAGGTGCCAGATTTCCAGCAACAGTGCCTAGATCATGTTTTGATAATAATACATGTGGGTCAGTCAAAATATTTGTAGATACCTAAATGAATTATAAAGCAGAAATGAATTGTATACCATTAACCTAACCTTAGAGAAATAGCCAAATGAAAGTAGCACCAAACAACTGTGGGTGGTTGGACAACTATGTAAGTACTTCTTTTCCTGCCAACTGCAGCCACTCACTTCTTTTGGGACCGAATCTCTTGATGTTAGGTATCAGGGGAAGATGATGCATTGAGGAGCTGAATACAGATAGTATCACCATTGTCCTGCAGTGGGTCCCTACCCACTATGGCATCTAGGGAAATGAGCGTGCTGACAGTCTGGCTAAGAAAGGAACCCGGATGGAAATACCTACCACACCAGATGCATATCAAGATGCAAAGAGGTGAATAAAGGACTCCACAGAAGAGAAGATGAAATAGGTCCAGCATCCTACAGTTGAGGGCAAAAGATGGGCTGTTTTGCTTGAGGCCGGAAACCGCATTCCACTACAGCTAAGGCCAAGCGTCAAATGGACGCGACTTAGCGGGAATGTAAGAATAGCTCAAATAGTTCGCCTCTGTTCAAAAACGAGGATTCTTATGGAATCCCATCCACTGCAAGCGCCTGCGTTCGCCCGCTTGCAGTGGACATGATCCCTTAAGAATCCTCGTGTTAGAACACAAGCAAACTGTTCACTCGATTTTGAATATATTCGTGTGAAGTTGCATCCAGTGGATGCCTGGCCTAACGCGAAGCGCATCTGTTGCAGGTTTCACCACTTGCTAAGGGGCACATTGGGCTGTGTCACGCAGCCTGGGCAGCGGAGCGCAGAGCAGGGGGAAAAAACACTGTGTCTCACAGCTGTACTTGCATACTGAGAAGCAGTTTCATGCATGAGGTCAACAAAGGCAGTGTTTTTTTCCTGCTGAGAAATGTTGGTTAGTACAAACAGAATAAAAAACTGGCATGCGGGAACTGCGCGACACAGTTTCTGTAACACCTCCACAAGTGTGGCGCAGTGAACACATGAAGCAGTACTGCCCTTCATCTCAACATGCACACTCATACTCTAACATGTGATTCACAAAAACTGCCCCACCCTAACCTGCGCTGCGCTGCTTTGGCTGTGTCCCAACGTGTGACCGGCCTACAATCCACAACTACCTGATCGCCCACTTTCACAGTATACGAGTGAAGGACAACCCGGGCCAGGCTGGTCCCTCTTCCAATCGACCACTACCATGAATACAGACCACTTTTTTGACTGCCCTCAGCTTGGAGACATACAAACAGCATTTCTACACAATGGCACCAACTGGACACAGAACTGCCAATGGCCTGATGGTGTATGGAGGAGAGAAAAAACTTCTTTTGGGCTAACAACTCAAGCAGAAATTAGTTAGTTCTACCTCTATCAAGTATTCCAATAAAAAAAGAAACAAATCAGCATGTTATTCAAAAAAATTTGATGACTAAATGGTCAAAATAAATTGAAAAACATATGACTGGTAGGGTTAGTACAGTGGCGCACCTAGCAGAGCAGTTCACCAGTTAACAGCCCCATTGGATTTGCTTGTTTGAAATAATATTTAGTACAAAGGTGGGTATAGCCATATTTAATACATTGTCAGCGAGGTGGAGAGTGAGTATTCATGTTCAATCCCGATAAGAAACTATTCAATTATAGTCACCAGTTGTTGCCGGATCCTGGATAACTGGATAGTGTGCAGGTTTTGTCGAATAAATGCCTCAAGTTGCAGGTTTGAAATCTTTCCACAACGCTGTCTTCCATGTCCACGAGTAACGCCTTGAAAACAAACGTTGAAAACATCAAATGGGGAAAAAAAGGTCAATGTAAGCCTAGTAAATGACCTGGTAAAACTAAAGGCCCGTTTACACGAGCGGACCGGGCCGGATAAATCCGAGGAGTACAGTAAGTGCGTACTTCAGCCCTGCCGTCTAAACGCTCGTCCGGACCGGTTATGGGCGTTCCCACTTGCTAGGGAGGCCCGATGGAAATTCCTTCGGATCTAGGGTCCCCCCACCGGACGATCCTACTCTCCCCACCCGTTTGCCCTGTCACCCTATGGTGTAAACGCATATCCGCTCAGGATCTTCTCCAGGACTAGGTACCTACATCCCTATAAACATGCATATAGTTTAAAAACGCTGCAAAGTCCTTGTCACATGGGTTTATTATTCTATTGAAGTTCTAGAGATTCTTGTTGGCAGTTAAATTTATTGTTTCTTTCATGTGGAATGATTGAATTAGCTATTCTTGATGATTTCCACCAATTTTGGCCCCCAAAACATGAAATAGGTACACTTTTTTTCCCCCCAGATCATCTTTGATCATTGGTAGTGCGATTTAATGGTCTTGATTCAGCTGTTTACACTTTTTCTAATGTTATTATACAAATTGATGGTGATTTCAGACATTTTTCCAGGTTTTTGACTCATTAAAAATCAATTTTCGGAAATGAACCTTTGGTAAAAACTCAATTTTCGCCTCTTTGGTAAAAATCGACTTCATATTCGGTCTCCTCGTTCCAAAAACATGGAAAACGATACCGCAAAAGCTCACGTTACTAATATGTTATTAAAACACAAAAAGTACCTATTTTTATACACATTTTCACTCATAACACCCCTGGGTACATTCCGATTGGGCTGCAAAGTTTCGGGACACAACTAGGGCCCAAATTGAGCATGTGAGCGAAAGAACGACTTTTTAGAAAGAAATTGAAGCCGGTATCGTATGCATGATACGGCGTATGGTGGACAGACATTGCATTTTCTGAATCTAGGCACCTTGAAACGGAAAAGAAAAAATTTTGGGGGGTGTTATACAAATTTATGGCTGAATATAATAAACCAAAACGGTGGAAATTGTTATACAACTGTTTATTACGTTCTTGTCTTCGGTCCGGTCGTGTAAACGGCTGCCCGAAGGGAAGGAAGCCCCGCCCCCCACGGAGCGAGTCAGGAGGCTCCTAGCTAGGAGCATCGGAGTATCCGGCCCGGTCCGCTCGTGTAAATGGGGCTTTAATGAGCTTACCCTTGCTTTGATGTCGCATTTTTTCATTTCCTCCAATGAGCTGTAAGACAAGCCGTCTGGGTTGTAGAAAAAGCTGTTGTAGTACTGATGAGGAAGGGATTTTCTCTTGTCAGAGTTACCGATGAGTCCATATTCCCTAAGAGCGTGAGGCCAGAAAGCCTGGCCAATCTGGTTCCCGCACTGGCCCACTTGAAAATAAAAGATAACTGCTTAGTACCTACCTATACATCGAAATCCATTCAACCACAACAATGTCGACATTAAAGTACCTATACGAAATGTTACTGGTGGAGTCATAATGGTTTGTAAGGGATCACTGAAAAATATATTGCTTGATGAAGGATGGTAGGTAGGTGGTTCTTCTTGAAGAGCTGAAAAGATTGAAGGTTGGTGATGATCTCCCTGATACCAATCATAACCACTGGACAGCATTAAAGTTTCTAAATTCCAATATTCTGGGTCATCTTGACATGCTGGATCTATTCTCATTTTTTATCTCCTTGAGAAAACTTAGGGGAAACGACCTTGGTTTGAACTATTTCTGCACCAGCTAATGATTGGCGCCCATGGCAGATGGTGCTGCTATGGTGGAACCCACATGGGCTTCAGTTCAAGAACGCTCGTTTCAAGAAACAAACTAACTGTTGAGATAAGAGTAGGGTAGAGGAAGCACATACGAACGGACTATACTATGTTCCTGACTGCGAGACCTGGCTGCAAGTGAAATGGTGGCAACATAGGCCTTGTGTGTGAAAAATACATTGAAGCATCCCACTTCAAGCTTTCAGTTACTATTTCCCTCTTTACTTGCGTTAAATGATCAGAATAAACCGCTACCTAGTTTATCCATGCATTGAATCATCAAGAACCTAAAGCCGCGGTTACACTTGCGGTGTTGGGCCCAACACCGAATATTCGTCGGCCTCTTCCCGCAAGTGTAACCGCGGGACAAATGCCCGAATGCACGCGAATATTGGTGCTCGGGGATGCTCGGTCAAAAGGCGGTTTTTTGTCCCGAGTCAAAGGCGGCGAATATTCGCCAACTAGTGTATTCGTGCAGCGCACACACATGCGGCCGAGTGTTTGCATTACGAAACTGCGTTCATCGTCGCTTGCCCGAACACGCGTCGATGCTCGGGGTTGAGAGCCAACACCGCATGTGTGTGCGGGGTGTGCGTCAAGATTCGGCAAACTCCGAGCATAGGGCGAGTATGGGCGAATATTCGGTGTTGGGCCCAACACCGCAAGCGTAACCGCGGCTTAAGAAAAGCCCTAAAAACACTGTAGCGAATCATAACATTTGGGTGAAACGTGTAGGGACATGCAAGCATGGCTCGAGCTGAGCATGTTACAGGTGTGCTTGTCGGACCACGAGCACACTTGAGCCCAGGGATTTGCTCGAGCAAGCAAGAGCGTTCCTGCAAGCGCTGTCAGTCTCAGTACACGTTGAGATGTCGTCGGAGCCTCGGGTGTGCACTGACACAAGAGTATGAGCTGAGGCTCTTCAAGCACACCTGAGCATGCAAAACACTATCCAAACTTGAGAGCTGAGCCCCCTTTGAGCTCAGCTAAAAACCATCTTCAACTGGAACGCTCAGCTGGAACGATCACCGGCCTGTCCACACTTGCAAGCTGAGCCTGTCAGTAACCAGCTAAACGGAGCTCAGGTGTGCTCAGCTCACAAGTGTCGCCACCGCCTTAAGGAAATTGCCTTCGCTCATTGGCTCCTTTGGAGCTCGTACAAAGCATCATGGATACATCCTCAAAGAGAGCATCCATCGCCTTCCACTCGGCATCTGTGCTCCCTCTACCCTACTATTATCCCAATGGAGCCCCTAATAAGAACTAGGCAAATCTTATCCACCTTTATGGAAAAATCGTATGTATCTAGCTTCAAAAGTAATGCCGTTCTGGAGAATAATTATTATGTGTGTTCTGGAGAATAATTATTATATGCACACATAAGGAAGAGATAAGGCAAGAAAATGTTGTTAAAATCTACATAGGTAATAATATTTCAAGTTCTAAGAGAACCTTCTGTAATCCAAAATGTACTGTATTAGTGCATTTACCAAAACAGTGATAAATTTAATGATCATGACAAGGGGGCGAGGCAATGAGTAGCCAAGTAAAGAGCGAAATGATCAGATCGAATTCTGATCCTCCATTGGAGGACAGCTGATCACGTCCGCGACGCTGGCAGGGCAGTCGGACGAAAAGCCCCAGCCTGAAATGGCTGTTACTTTACTTTTTTTAATGATCATGATAGGGTTGCCCTACTATTTAATTTATACTATCAAATTATATTTTTTGGATAAAATACTAGAAAAGATGAAAAATACTAAAAACCTAAAATCTAATATCACTGATGTCAGGCAGGTAGGTTTTCAGCCACAAGTCGAGGTAGTAGGGAGGCACCTCCATGGCCCCCATCTTCGTGAATGTAGCGTGTTGCACAGCCAAATTCTTCAAAAATTGATACAACTGTATCACACAGATTAAAATAGTCTAGATCCTTGCAATACATGTTTCTCCTCAATGTAGGTACTTACTTCAACTTAACTGTATTCATATCCGCCACAGGATAGTGTTCATTCCACAGAAAATCAGAAGCATTGTAATTAATTGGTCGTTCAATGTAATTATCTAGAGATAATCATTACTATCAGTTTAGTATCTACCTGTACTATTATAGAAACAAACCCCTTACTCTTACCTAATCTTATGCCCTTACCTTATCTGAATGGTGAGGATTATCTACAAAACTGTTAGCTTACGGCTAAACATTATGTTATAAGTAGGTAACATGAAACTTAATCTGTTATTATGGGTGACAATGTGACTTTTGTTCCATCCGCGTCAGTGCGAGTTCATCAGTGCAACACCCGCCAGTACGGAACCGAATGGGGTGGGGGTAGGTGCAGATACGAGTGCGAGTTTGAAAATATGACGGTAGGAACGCAAATTTGGTTCTCAGTCTTCTTTGGCTCTCAGAATTGAATTGGAGTACAAGTCACGGTAACGGCAGTCACGACACGGCACCAACAGAACAAATGAATTTTGGGGAGGTTACAGATTGTTACCTCTTGGGTTCACTTCAAAAACTCGATCGCCATGAGTGCGGAAAAGTGCCGCACTCGGTACGGGACTGTTCTGCACTTGACGCGGAAGGAACACGGTTTGGTACAGTCGGTGTAGAAAGTAGAAGTTTGGGTTCATGGAACCGACACGGTAGGAATTATGCGCGGATCGATCTGCGCATAATACGTTCTACTGAACTCGCTCGGATGGAACAAACCTATTATGTCAGAATATACTTTTTTTTAAAAATAATTATGTAGGTAGGTAGACTCCTGCTTCTCTCACGGTCAAATATACGTAGCTTGCTCTCGAGTAGGAAATTCCAAAAATGTGTACATATATACCACGGATAACAAAGTGCAAAATGTGGTTTATAAACAAGTATTGTAAATAGTTAGAATGTTTTCAATAAAAAAATTTTATCTCCTGTATTTTCAAGTTTACCTATCAATTTATTCCAACTACCACACAATCTCATATCAACTCCCTGGGTACCCCAGCTAGTATAATAATAATTGTTTGCTGAGATTTCGAGCTTGTGGCCTGCAAAAAATCAGGCAACCCTAGCAAATGAATGGTGAGAACCCAGCCCCCTATAATAGGTACTATTCTATTAACATCCTTGAATGGACGTAACTAACCTAAAACTATTCAACTCCGGCATTTTTGGGCACTTTTCGTCACGCATTCCCCGTAGGTACAATACAAATGATAGTTATGTACCTATCTACTATATTATTATACATAAGTTAACGTACGTACAGGTACATTAAAACACATTACTGACGAAAGTATAAAGTACTAAGATGGACCAATACATCATGTCAATCTGAAAATAAGCTGTCGTGAAGAAAAAGCAGCTCACCCAAGAATCAGGTACATGCACTTGGGTACTTGATAACAATTTACATTATACCTAATCCTCGCTTACTCATGACAATCATCTAAATCCTACCTTGGACGGTAATGAATTCACTCATTTTCCATGAGAAGGAACTCGTTGTAGACGGACTGAACGAACTGATCACCGAGAAAATGTTGAGCGGTAGCCAGGTAAAAATAGAACCGTCTGCCTCTGGAAGTGATTCATTCCAAGAGACCGGCGTTTGGGGAAGTTTGTTGACAGAGGCGAACCGTAACTACGGGTTCACAACACGACGGGCGAAACGCCAGTGACATTCACGAAATCTTGGCTAACATGTAACTTTATGCGGATCATGCAGAAATAGAGGCGAATGAATACTATGAACACGTAGGTTCAGATAAAAGTGATCATTTTCACGGAAAATGTCACTCGGGATACGGACATCGATAACAGAACCACAACAAGCGAAGTGGAATTTTCCCGCTTCTTTTTTATCAGCTCGTTATCATTGAGAGAAGACTTGAGATGAAGTTGGCCATCGGTGGTACATCATGGAGGAACCACAACAAATTTTGATGCTTCGAACAAACGCTTCGTCCTCAGTTTGCCAAAAGTCCCTTTCTGGGGGTAATTGCCCCCCTATTGGTTTATTATTCAGTGAATAATACACCTATGTATTCGCTTAGCGGAACATTTTTAAAACACCCCCTCAAATTTTTTTTTCTTTTAATCAATCAATCAATCAATCAAATATTTATTACAGAATGTAAAAGGACCTAGGTCCCACCTAGAACATTCCACATAGTATCATTATATAGGAACATGGCTCTTGAGTAATAATATTAGTAATTATAATAGTTATAAAATTATATATCTGGTACCTGAACAAAAAATATAGGAGAAGAGAGGAAACAGAGAGAAATCAAAAGCAAGAAAAGAGGGAAAGAAAACTGAAGAAAGATTTGAAAAAAAAAGAAGAAGAAAGAAAAGTAGGGGGAAGAAAAGTAGGGGGAAGAAAGAAGTTATTGTTGGTAAAGTGCAGACTCTGACAAGTAGGCCAGGCAGCGCCTCCGAAAGGCGGAGTATGAGGGGCATTCGCGAACAGCTCTGGGAACAGCGTTCCAACGCCTGACACCTTCGACACTGATAGAGTGGTTCTCGGCACTTGAGTGGGTTGGCATAAGGAGATTATTGGACCGGCACGACTGAGTGAGGCTGAACAGAGTGTTCAGGTAGGGTGGATTGAGACGTTTAAGATGTTTGAAGATGAAACAGAGTAGATTGAGTTCTAGATATTTCAGAATGTTGCAGCCAAAGAGAGAGCCATAAAAAGGGGTGATGTGTTCTCTCATCCTGACATTGCAAACAAAGCGAACGCAAGAGTTAAAAGCTACATTAAGCCGTTTTTTCAGCCCACAGCCCAGACCTGTGGAGAAAACTATATCGCTGTATGTGAAGTACGGTATTACCAACGAGATAATAAGGGACCGCTTGAGCGCAGTTGAGATAAAATGTTTAAATGGTCTTAGCAAAAATAGGGCGTGATGAACTCTGGAGCAGATCATGGAAACATGCTTCGACCAACTGAGCTGACCGTCAAAAATAACGCCGAGGTTTCTCACTGAGGGGCTATATGGAATTATAGTGCCATCGAGGGAGGGCGCAAGATTAGCAGCCAAAACAACTGATTTCCTAGAGAATAGGATAGATTTAGTTTTTGAAACGTTTAGCGCAATACCATTGACTGACGCCCATTGACTGATGTTGGCAAGATCTCTATTGACTTCAGCTAAAGCAGCAGTCATATCGTAAATTTTGCATGGATGGTATATTTGGACGTCATCTGCAAACAAGATGTATTTCGAAAATTGTATTGTCTTGGGTAGATCATTTATAAAGAGGCTGAAAATCAGAGGGCCGAGGATTGAACCCTGGGGAACACCAAAACTCAGACGTAGGGGGTCCGAGAATGAATTGTTCCCCTTAACTACTTGGAAGCGATTAGAAAGAAAAGATTTAATCATAGAGCAGAACGTCGAGCCAAAGTTATAGAAATTTTTTAATTTGTATATCAGGAGATCATGACTGACCGAACCAAAGGCATTCGCAAAATCTAGTAAAACATTAATAGTGGCGGAAGAATCAGCAAAGCCTTTGCGAATGTCTTCGGTCAATCTGAGGAGAGCAGTCGCACATCCAAAGCCATGGCGGAAACCAGACTGATTGGCGTCAAGGATATTGTTTTTGGTGACAACAGAAACGATCTGTTGATACAGTAAAGTTTCAAGGCCCTTACCCAGTAGTGGGAGCACACTAACAGGCCTCAGCCCATCAGAGGAAACGGGGTTATCAGTCTTTGGGATTGGCGTAACCACTGCGCGCTTCCAACGGTTCGGGAAAGTAGAAGAAGTGATAGCATAATTATATATGTAAGTAAGGGCGGGGAGGATACAAGGGAGGATCATCTTAATAAAACAAAGAGGGAATCCATCAACGCTGGAAGAGTCCCTGTTGATATTTTGAATGGCTTTATTGACATCATCAGGGGTAACATTGCTGAAGGAAAAATTATCAGAGCTGTTAAGGCCAGTGGGTACTACCACGTCATCCAACTTCATCTTACTTAGGGGTGGTCGCACAAAATATGAATTGAGAGAATTTAGAGAAATGTCAAAGTTGAATTTGTCATTTTTTGTTTTGGTCTTCAAGCCGAATTGATCGATATTGTTCCAGAGTGTTTTGGAGGGTAAGGTGATGTCGAGTTTTGAAGAAAAGAAGTCCTTCTTAGCCTTTTTAATCATAGACTTGGCTCTATTTCTCAGTCTTGTATAAAGATCCTTGGCCTTTGGGTCACGAGTGTGAACCCATATTGAGTAGGCACAATCTCTTTGGCGTAGAACTAGTTTAATGTCAGAATTGAACCAAGGCTTGCTAGGATGACGAATCTTGATGGGTCTAAGGGGTGCTACGGTATCAAGGAGCTTTAGTAGTTTATCCTCAAAATTTTCGACCATCAGATCCACATTAGTCATACCTTCGACCTCAAGAAAATCAATATTCATAGCCATACCCAAGACCATATCCTTATCAAGTTTCGAAATAGATCTTGACAAAACTGTGAGAGGTTTACGTTTAGGAGTAGGAATAGACAGGGTCACAAATAGCATCTTATGATGGGAAACACCAGGTGCAAACATCTGAGAGAAGTGCCCGACAGTGGATTGGTTTTTAACAATACACAGATCTATTAGAGAGTCGCGATTGACACTGACATGAGTCGGTTCAGAATCTAAAATGGTCAGTGACAATGAAGAGCAAAGACTGGATAGAACCTTACAGGGCCTCGAATGAGGCTGCAGCAAATTGATATTGAAGTCTCCCATAAGTGCCAAATTATCGTATCTAGATACCAATTCAGCCAGCATAGGCTCAATACAGGATATATCCGAGTAAGGGTTAGGGGGCCGATATAAAACTCCCAGCACAATCCTTTTACGTTTCAAGTTGCGTAGATTCTAAAAATGCAATGTCCGTCCTCCGTCCGCTGTAGCCGTATCATCCATATCTACTTTAATTTCGGTATAAAAAATTCGATCTGTCGCATGCAGGTTCCATTTGGGCCATATTTGTGCTCCAAAGCTCGGCAGCCCGATCGGAACACACCCAGGGGGGTGTTTTGCAGCAAATAGCAAATGGGGTTTTTTGCTATTTCCGTAACATGAGCTTATGAGGTATCGTTTTACATGTTTTTTATGACGAGGAGACCGAATATGAAGTCGATTTTGACCAAAGAATGGAAAATTGAGGTTCTACCAAAGTTCCAGCTCCTAAAATTCATTTTTAATGAGTCAAAAACCTGGGAAATTGTCTGAAATCATCATAAACTTGTATAATAACACAAGAATTAGTGTCAACAGGTAAATCAAGACAATTAAATGGTACTATCAGTGATCAAAGATAATTTGTCAAAAATATGAGCCTAATTCGGGTTTTTGCGGTGGAAAATTGGTGGAAACCATAAAGAACAGCTATTTCATTTATTGCACATGAAAGAAATAACAAATGTATTGCCTGCATTTCTGCAGGTACGTCTAATAGAATAATGAACCAGGACTTCGAAGTGACAAGGACTTCGCAGCGTTTTTTAGGCCTGCATACCTCCAACCACCGAGGCCTTGGGGGGATGCACAACAGAAGGTACTTACTACCTACCCCTATTTGGAAATACCAGGTAAGCTACTTAACCTCGAAATTGAGTTTTTAGTATGGTTGGGATTTGGATTCAGCTCGTCAAGATTCATCGATGAGTGGTTTCTCGTCTCGAATCTCAACTGTGCTCGTTGAGATATGGTCATAGTATAGGACGCTTTAACCAAAGCCGCCCTAATGGGGCATTTCATTTTGCAAAAAATAAATTAAAAACAGGCTTTTATTTCAAAAGATCTAAAAATAATAAAATAATTTCTTTTTGCTACCCGGGAACATTGGAATTTTTTTTTTACTAAAAATAAAAGTGTGGGGCGACCATAATATATTTTATTTCTACAATATCTATACCTATAAGTAGATACCTACCTACTTTCAATCGTAAATTTTAACGAAATTTTAAACAGCCATTTTTATAGAAGTAGATAAACGACAAAGTTTTGTTCCGTCCGTGTTCATCTTATCTGGAAAGCTTAGTTTCTTTCAACCTCTTCCTTTGAGTTATAGGTAGGTCGGTAGGTACCTGACACTTTCCTACAGGAATAATTATTAATCAGGAAACAGGATAATTATTATTCAGGTCAATAAAGGGTGTAGTGAATGCTTAGGTGACGCGCATTCACCACTAGAGGTGTTAAGGTAGGTTGTACCCGGTTTGGTTATAGTGCAAGGACTACCACCATACCCGGGATCTTTTTGGATGTGTGCCTGGTTTGGTTATAGTGCAAGACTGCCACCATGCCCAGGGTCTTTTAGGAGGCGTTGCCTGGTTTGGTTATAGTGCTAGACTACCACCATGCCCAGGATCTTTTAGGAGGCATTGCCTGGTTTGGTTATAGTGCAAGACTGCCACCATGCCCAGGGTCTTTTTGGATATGTGCCTGGTTTGGTTTTGTGCAAGACTACCACCATGCCCAGGATCTTTTTGGAGGCGTTGCCTGGTTTGGTTATAGTGCAAGACTACCACCATGCCCAGGGTCTTTTTGGATATGTGCCTGGTTTGGTTATAGCGTGAGGCTACCACCATGCCCAGGATCTTTTAGGAGGCGTTGCCTGGTTTGGTTATAGTGCTAGACTACCACCATGCCCAGGGTCTTTTTGGATATGTGCCTGGTTTGGTTATAGCGTGAGGCTACCACCATGCCCAGGATCTTTTAGGAGGCGTTGCCTGGTTTGGTTATAGTGCTAGACTACCACCATGCCCAGGATCTTTTAGGAGGCATTGCCTGGTTTGGTTATAGTGCAAGACTGCCACCATGCCCAGGGTCTTTTTGGATATGTGCCTGGTTTGGTTTTGTGCAAGACTACAACCATGCCCAGGGTCTTTTTGGATATGTGCCTGGTTTGGTTATACTGCAATGCTACCAGCATGCCCAGGATCTTTTTGGATGTGTGCCTGGTTTGGTTATAGTGCAAGACTGCCACCATGCCCAGGGTCTTTTTGGATATGTGCCTGGTTTGGTTTTGTGCAAGACTACCACCATGCCCAGGATCTTTTTGGAGGCGTTGCCTGGTTTGGTTATAGAGTGAGGCTACCACCATGCCCAGGATCTTTTAGGAGGCGTTGCCTGGTTTGGTTATAGTGCTAGACTACCACCATGCCCAGGGTCTTTTTGGATATGTGCCTGGTTTGGTTATAGCGTGAGGCTACCACCATGCCCAGGATCTTTTAGGAGGCGTTGCCTGGTTTGGTTATAGTGCTAGACTACCACCATGCCCAGGGTCTTTTTGGATATGTGCCTGGTTTGGTTATAGCGTGAGGCTACCACCATGCCCAGGATCTTTTAGGAGGCGTTGCCTGGATTGGTTATAGTGCTAGACTACCACCATGCCCAGGATCTTTTAGGAGGCATTGCCTGGTTTGGTTATAGTGCTAGACTACCACTATGCCCAGGATCTTTTAGGTTTAAGGAGAGAGATGAGGAGTGAGGAGAGAGAGAGTAGTCATCGACTAGAGGAGAGCGTAGGATGGTTGGAAAGGCGAAGGAGGCGAGTATTTATAGCCCTTAGGCTATCTCCCTCCATCCTCCAGCTGGTGGAGGATGGTGGGGATCCCCACTAGGTTCCTCGGCTCTCCTGCGTCTTCCATTCCCACTTCTATTGGCGAGATCTTAATTTCACAGGGAGTGGTTCTGGGAGGATACCACAACAAAGGGTTTGTATACGACATGGACATCAGAATTTTTTACTTCAGGAATGTGTTCAGAGTGGTCAGGGGATGAACATACTAAAAGCCCCCGGCCATACGAGGTGAGCTTCGTGAGGGGAGGGGGTCAAGAATTTGGTTTTGATTTTTCGCTCATAGCTTGGCTACAGTTGGCCCTAACATCAGAAGTAGCGTCCATCAAATGTAAGAGAATTAAATTCCTTACAAGATAGCGAAATACTGTTTTTTGTATCTCAAATAAGTTTTGAGATATTCGCTTTCAAAAATGTTAAATTGTGTGAAAAATGCGCGAGTACTTATACGTTTTTTGACAAACTTTTCTTTCTAGCGGCTCAGCCTCCAGTTTTACAGTCAAACTCTGGGAGAAGAAGTTATAGAGGACTAAATTACCTTCAAAATGGTATTTTTATTTAACATCTTATCTTCAACCGTTTAAAAACTGCATCAATAAATTTTAAAACCTGGTAAAACAACGAATTCGTGCTAAAAACCGTACCTACATCGCTTCTTCTCATTTTTCTCTGACAGTGATTTTTCACAAATAGCCTATGCTGTTGTCGAGGTTGTCGCTTGTTAGACACTAAACAAGTAGTTCTTGAATTATGGCGCCGCCGCGGCGCGTCAAACACTTCAAAATTATGGATTTTAAATTTTGGTGCCGTAAATGGCGTCGAGGCGTCACGACGCCACTCGAAAATTACGTGCTTGGTGTCTATTTGTACAGACTTCAACGTGCGTTAAGTTAGTAGGGTGGTAGGCATGTATATTATATATATAGGAACAGATGCATATATATTAATATATACTGCAATTTCCCTACATTTGTATTGTATTTCGCCTACTTCTGTTTTGCTTTTGTACTAAATTTTTATTTGCAATTTGTTTTATTTTCCATAGTTACTAAAAATTCCCAACATTCCTTTTCGAACAACATTCAATTTCATTATTTAGCTATCACCATAACTGGCACTTACAGAAATAGTCTTAAGTGTAACATTCCTGTTTCGGTTCATTCTTGTAGCCCTGAACATGAAGTACAAATACATCGAAACGTCAGCCTAAAACCATCTGAACATTTCTCGACCGAACCTCAAGATCCCCATCCTTCACCTATTATATTGTGAGAAACCGCTCGCTCACACTAAATACTACAAAATAGACAAGTGTCCGTGATGAAAACTCGCTTTTTAATCATTTCAAATATCCAAAGAAGCAACGTAACAAACGACGCCTCGCAACCGTTGCAATCACCTGGAGCTCCCTAACACCGCTCCCTCCTCGCAAAACGGCGCCAGCCTGTCATGATGCACGACGCGCAGCCGTCCCGCTACCGTCCGAATCCGGAACACCACGTCGGTAAGTACTTTCACGACCACGCATGGGCCCTCCCAGCTGCGTTGTAATTTGGGCAGGCGCCCCTGCCTCCTGCGCGGGTTGTAGAACCAAACGCGGTCCCCCTCCTGGAACTCGTTCCTGCGCGACTTCAAGTTGTACCGGCGGCGCATCTCTTCCGCGCGCACCTGGAGCTGCTGCCGTGCCCGCTCGTGGATCTCCGCCAGACGCTGTCCCAGCTCCGCGACGTACCCCTGTGCTGTCATCCCTCCGGGCCGAGCCCCCACCAGGAGATGCACCGGCAGGGTGAGCTCCCGCCCAAACATCATCCTGGCCGGCGTGAATCCTGTACTGGAGTGCTGAGAAGTTCGGTAGGCCAGTAGCGCGATGGGCAGCATCTCGTCCCAGTCCCGTTGATGGTCGTCATCGCCGATCAGCTTCGCCAGCACGTGCCACAGCGTCCGGTTCATCCGCTCGACTAGTCCATCACTCTGCGGATGCAATGGCGTGGCCCGGGTCTTGCGGACCCCCAGCAACCGAGCGACACCCTGAAAGACCTCCCCCTCGAAGCTCCTCCCCTGGTCCGAGTGGATCTCCTTTGGCACCCCGAAGCGGGAGACGACGTGATCAACTAATGCACGGGCGACGGTCTCGGCCTTGCTGTCAGGGATGGCTAGCGCTTCCGGCCACTTTGTGAAGTAGTCCTGGAGGGTGAGGATGTAGCGGTTTCCACGCGTGGACAGTGGCAGGGGCCCCATTAGGTCGATGCCCACCCTCTCAAAGGGGATCCCAGTGAGTCGGATCTGCAATGGCGCTCTGCCCTTCCCCCGGGCAGCCCGTTCCAGGCAGGTTCGACAAGCCCGGCACCACGTGGCAACGTCTCGGTGCATCCCCAGCCAGTAGAAATGCGCTCGCAGTGACTGCACCGTCCTGGCCGTTCCAAAGTGACCCAAGCAATGAACCTGCTCAAAGACGTCCCTCCTACTGGCCTCTGGCACCACCAATTGCAGGACTGTGCGCTTTCCGTCTGGCGATTCCCACTCCCGATATAGGCATCCGTCAACCAGTTTCAGCGCCGCAAACATCGCTTCGTAGGCCCTCTCCTCGGGACCCAGGGTCTCCAGCTCTGCATCCCCAGCGCGTTCCTGGCTGGCCACCCACCGTCTGACCCTGACCAGCACGGAGTCCCGCTGCTGCTTCTCGGCCCACCTTTCCCTGGTCGTTCCATCATCCAACTGACACCTCTGCAGGCGTTGCCCCTCCTCCTGGACCTCCCTCTTGGCACAGTACTTGCAGTGCTCCCCAAGGCAGGGGCGGCGCGACAGCCCATCCGCGTTTCCGTGGCTCTTGCCTGGCCGATAAACAATAGTTGGCGCGTAGGGGGCTAGGATCTCAAACCACCGAGCCATTTGCCCGTCCGGGTGTTTGAAGTTGAGGAGCCACTTCAGGGAGGCGTGGTCAGTCCGCACGGTCAAGGGCTGCCCATTGGCCAGGCCAAACTCTGCAAAATGTTCCACCGCCTTGACAACACTTAGCAACTCTCGACGAGTGACGCAGTAGTTCCGCTCGCGTTAAACACCTGCTGAAGTAGCTAATAACCCGTTCCTGTCCATTCTGGAGCTGTGCCAGCGTGGCCCCAATTGCCACGTTACTTGCGTCCGCGTCGATGATGAACGGGGCGTTGTCCTGTACATGTCCCAGCACCGGTGGCTGCGTGAAGGCCTCCTTCATCTTCCGGAAGGCCGCCTCATCCTCCCAAGTCCATTCGAAAGGCGTCCGATTCTCGGCCTGGTACAGCGGCTTCATCCGCTCGGCATAGTGGGGCACAAAGTCCCGATAGTAGCCGCAAAATCCCGTGAAGGCCCGCATCTCCTTGGCTGTGGTGGGCGTTGGCCAGTCCTGAATCGCTGCCAGCTTCCTCTGGTCTGTTCGAACCCCCTCTGGGGTGACGTAGTGCCCCAAGTAGCTCGCGGTGGTTTGCAGGAGCGTCGTCTTCTTGATGTTGAGCTTCAGGTTCACCACACGCAGCACCAGGAACAGCTCTCGCAATCTGGCTAGATGTTGCTCGACCGTCATGGCCATCACCAGCACGTCGTCGATGTAAACCCGCACCCAGCCTTCGCGCAGCAGCCGCCACAAAACGTGTGTCATGGTACGCTGGAACGTGGCAGGCGCGTTGGTCAGCCCAAATGGCATGACCCGGAATTGCCACAGTCCCGAGGGCGTGCAGAAGGCCGTCTTGGGCTTGTCCTCCTCTGCCATGGGGATCTGCCAATACCCACTCTTAAAATCCAGCGTCGAAAACCATTTAGCCTGCTTCAGCCCACTCAATAGCTCGTCTGTCTTGGGTAGAGGGTGCGCGTCCTTTGCTGTCACATCGTTTAACCTCCTGTAATCGATACAGAACCGCGTTGCCCCATCCTTCTTCTTGACCAGGACGATGGGGCTGGCCCAGGGCCCTTCCGCTGGCTCAATGACCCCCGCCTTCAACATTTCATCCACCAACTGGTCCACCTGTGGTCGCTTGAGGGGGGCCAGCCTCCGAGGAGCCTGGCGAATGGCTCGGTGTCCCCGTGTGTCAATCCGGTGAGGAGGTACCTTGGCAGCCCCGTACTCCTTCAGACTGTCTGCAAAAATGTCCCGAAATTCCACCACCAGCTGCTGAAGCGCGCGACCCTGCTCAGCCGTGAGATCCCCTGCAGACCTCTCCATCAAGTCTCTCAGTGCGGCAGAGAAGCCTTCCTCTTCCACCTCGCTGGCTGGAGCCTCCCCGGGATGGCCTGTCCCTCTCACGGGCTGGACTGTGTCCGTCCCCATGCACAGCGTTGCTCCTACCTGAGCTGCTCCCACCTGCAGCACACCCCGCTCAAGGTCCAGCACGCATCTCTGCTTGACTAGGAAATCCAATCCCACCAGGCACGCTTCCTGGATTTCTGCAACGACGACCGGGTGCTGGAACTCCAGGCCCCCTCCGAGCTTGATGGGTGCCTCCGCCGTTCCCAACACACGAATTGGCTCGCCCGTAGCTGTGCGCAGCCTCCTTGTGCCCGCTGTCACCCCCAACCCGTTTGCCAGGTCTGGTCGGATGACCGTTACTGCAGCCCCCGTATCCAACACCAACTGGCACGGCTGCCCTGCAACCTCCCCTTGCAACGTCAGGGTCAGGCCGGTGCGTACTCCCAACAAGGGGACCCCCTGCTCGGGCGCTGGCGGGTGGCCCTTCACGCCAGCGCCTGTCCATTTCCCGCTTCATCGTCCTTGTCACGGTTGCCCTTTCTGTTAGGACATTTCGAGCTAATGAGCCCTCTCCGACGGCACGTGTAGCACTCTAAATTGGCCCAACGGTTACGTTTCTGTTCGTCGTCCCTCACTTGGTTGGCTGGTTCCCCTGGCTCCTCATCGCACCTCTGCAGGAGTGGGCCTGCCCCTCTGCCCCCCCTGCCGGCTGCCCGGGCTACGTTAGCCTCGGCCTGCACTGCAAAGTTCACAGCTGCCCGGATGTTGGCAGTTGGGTAGGCACAGATCATCTTGCGCAGATCAAACCCCCGTAACCCATCGTAGAATTGCTGCAGGGCCATCGCCTCAGCTACATTCGCCGCCGCGCCTGCAAAAGCCCGCCCTGCCAGGGTCTCCAAATCGGCCGCAAAGGCGGCAATGCTCTCCCCTGGCGCCTGCACGCGCGCGCGCAGCTGGTGACTGAACAACTGTTCCTGGCCTTGGGTACCGTAGCGGGCATCCAGGGCTTCCATGCGCTCGTGCAAGGGCGCTTTCTGGCCCAACCGAGCGACCACCGCCAACACCGGTCCCCGTAGGGCCGCGGTGATTTGCAAGGCTTGCTCGTCAGCTAACCAGCCATTAGCCCGACTTACTGCCAGAAACTGATATTTATAATCACCCCAATCTTGGGAGCCATCGTAGCAGCCCAGCTTCACCCTGCCCACTCGCCTGCCCTGGTGGCTCACTTGTGGCAGTAGTGCGTCCCGCAGTACGGCGTGTGGCTCTTCCGCTGGCACGCTGGCCTGTGGCACCTGCCTGAAATGGGGCCCTCCCAACAGCTGTTCCATCTGAGCCCTTTGTTCGGCCTGTGCCCTTTCCTGGGCCCGCTCCAACCGGCCTACCATCTCAGTCAACATTCTCACCTGGTTATGTAGTCCTTCAACGTCCCTTGGCAGCCCGTCGGCGATTCTTACCTCTCCCAGTGGCCCATCTGCGACCTCCACCTCTTCCAGTGGCCCATCTGCGACCTCCACCTCTTCCAGCGGCCCATCGGCGAGCTCCCCTGCTCGCTGAAGTGGTACGAGGCGGCCCCGTAGTTGCCTGCCCGCACACTCGTCGTCCTGGCTCATGGTCGCTGTGGTTAGTCCAAAAATCCAATCCCACTTCTGACACCAATTGTGAGAAACCGCTCACTCACACTAAATACTACAAAATAGACAAGTGTCCGTGATGAAAACTCGCTTTTTAATAATTTCAAATATCCAAAGAAGCAACGTAACAAACGACGCCTCGCAACCGTTGCAATCACCTGGAGCTCCCTAACAATATATATAAATATTATTGTTGTGATCGGCTGCTCCTCCACAACTCAAATTGTGTCTGAACATGCTGTTACTCAGAGTGGGGACCCCCCGACCCCCCTCTGACCTTGTCAAGGGGACTATAAAAGAGCCAGGGTGCCACCAATAAACTAACCATTCTCTCAAATGCGATCGACTCGTCTATCCGACTCCCAATCACTACACTGGTGACATCCGACGTGTGAGCTCCACCGCCAGCGCCCGCCGTTTGACAGCGTCGCAGCCTCCGCCTCCGCTTCAACGAGCCCCACCACGCGCGGCCCCCACCGACGCCACAGCGGCGCCCCACTCCGACGCCCGCCTCGACGGCTATCGCAGCGCCTCCCGCTACTTCGCCCCACCATCACCGATCCTTATATAAGGAAACGGACGCCGGCGCCGAGCACACTTCAAGCTGACACCTCACCGGACTGGCACCGAAGAGAAAACCGAAGATGACGGAGCAGAAACCGCAAAAAACGCCCGAAGCGAGCGCTCCTTCGATTCTCAAGCTCCAGCCGTTCGACCCCGCATTCCCGCACGTCTGGTTCGCCCAACTCAAGCTCATCCTCGCACACGAAGGCCTCACGACGCCACATGCGAAATTCGCCCGAGCCTTCCTCGCCCTCGAACCTCGACAAGCGGATCTATGCGCCGACATCAACCCCTCGCACACCAGTAGTTACCAGACGCTCAAAACTCGCCTTCTAGCGACACACGCACCTTCCGATGGTTCACGGCTCACCGCCCTCCTCCAGCCGACATCCGACGACGAACTACCGTCGATCCTCGCTCGCCGACTCACCCGAGCACTTCCGGCTGACACACCCGCACCGCTCGTCCGACAGCTCTTCCTCCGCGCCCTACCCGAGAGCATACGTCTACACATAGCGGCCCGTGACGAACCCGACATATTGAAACTCGCTGCGCTCGCCGATCGCCTCCTACCATTCGCCCCGCCTCCTCGGGTGGCTACCGTCTCCGAAGAGGTCGAAGTGATCAACGATAGACGACAACGGCGATCCCCGACGCAGCCGGCGACGAACACACGCCGAACAACGAACACCCTATGTTTCTACCACCGCACATGGGGCCCACGAGCACAGAAATGCCGCAGCCCCTGCACCTGGCGCCCGAAACCGACGGGAAACGACAACGCACGGCCCGACCAGCCGTAACGGCCGTGCGCAACCCACCAACATCTCGGCTCTTCATCCGCTGTAAAAAAACCTCGCTACACTTCCTCGTGGACACCGGCTCCGACGTCTCGATCGTCCCGAACACCCTGCTCAACCGAAAAACAACACGTCCAAGCGCTCTACATGCCGCAAACGGCACCGAGATCAAGATGTACGGCACACACTCCGCATCGGTACACCTACCAGATCTCCCTCCGTACGAGTGGACCTTCACAGTCGCCGACGTATCAACCCCGATCCTCGGCTCCGACTTCTTGACGTACCACGGCCTACTCGTTGACCTACCCAACGCCCGACTCATCAACGCGGCCACGCAGCGGTACATCACCGGGACAGTAGACCTCGTACCTCCGAGCCAGTCCATCTGTACGACAACAGCGAACGAGCCCCGTTTTCAAGCCCTCCTCGACGCCTACAAACCTTCATCGACACCATGCGATGGTCCTGTCGAACATCACATCGTCACGAAGGGCCCCCCGTGTCACGCGAAACTTCGCCGATTATCCCCGGACCTATACGCGAAAGCGAAGGCCCATTTCGGCGAATTACTAGCGGCGGGGGTCATCGAACCTTCGGAGGCGCCGTGGTCCAGCCCGCTCCACATCGTTCCGAAACCCGACGGTGACATTCGCCCCGTCGGTGACTACAGAGCGCTGAACCGACTCACTGTGCCCGATCGCTACACCGTCCCACACCTACACGACTTTACAACGGCCCTGTACGGGACTACAGTGTACAGCACATTCGACCTCGCCCGTGCATTTTTTCACTGCAAAATCAGCGAACGTGACGTGCCAAAAACGACGATCTTAACACCCTTCGGCGCCTACCAATTCAAGCGAATGAATTTCGGCTTACGAAACGCAGCGCAAACGTGGCAACGCTACATGGAGCACGTCCTACGCAACCTGCCTTTCGTGTACTGTTACCTAGATGACATACTGGTCGCCTCGGCCACCCCTTCTGAACACTACATCCACGTACGCACGCTCCTCGAGACCCTCGCAAAATACGGCCTACAAATAAATACAGCCAAATGCCAGCTCGCACGCCCTTCAGTCAAATTTCTCGGCCACAACGTTTCAGCCGACGGGATAACACCCCTACCGGAACGCACGGACCTCATTAAGAAATTCCCGCGACCCACTACCGTGCACGAGCTTCGAACATTCCTCGGCCTCATTAACTTCTATCACCGAGCGATACCACGAGCCGCACCTACGCTCCGCCCCCTAGTGGAAATGATTCCACCCGACGCGAAGAAAAAGGACAAACGCACGCTCACGTGGACCACCGACGCAGCTGACGCATTCGACCGCGCAAAACGCTTACTCGAAACCTCCGTCACACTCGCCCATCCAGCCACGACCCAACCTCTCGTCCTACACACGGACTCGTCGGATTTCGCCGTCGGCGCAGCGCTGCATTTCATCGACAATACGCACTTACGCCCGCTAGGTTTCTTCTCACGCACCCTCAACCCGGCTCAACGTAACTACAGCGCATTTGACCGCGAACTACTGGCTATTTACCTCGCCATCGTACATTTTCGCCAACAAATCGAAGGGCGCCCACTAACCGTATATACGGACCATAAGCCCCTCACAACCTCGCTAGCGACACAATCGAATACGGCCCCACCAACACGGCTACGGCACCTTCGATTTATCTCAGAATTCACAACTGACATCAGGTACGCCGAGGGCCCAACAAACATCGTCGCCGATTACCTCTCGCGACTCCCACCGGCAGCCAACATGGCCCACGCAGTCACAGACTACGGCACCCCCTTCACGCTACAACAGCTAGCCGACGCACAGGCCGCCGATGACCACATCGCTACAATGAATCTCACACCGCACCGAATACAAGGCCACGAGATCATGTGCGAAACTACCGACGCCTCGCCTCGCCCCTACATCCCTACGCCGCTACGCCTCGCGGTTTTCAAACACATACACGGGATGACACATCCGGGGATAAAGGCCACCACAGCCCTCATCCGCGCTCGATATTATTGGCCCGTCATGACCTCGTCGATACGGTTGTTCACCCGCGCCTGCCCGAGTTGTAACCGAGCGAAAACAACTCGACACATCAGGGCTCCCCTCGGCGAATTTCCCGACGCCGCGCCACTCGAACACCTACATATCGACCTATTCGGCCCGCTACCGCCATCGGCTACTAAAAAATACATATTATCAATGATTGACCGCGCCACTGGCTGGTTTGAATGCGCACCCCTCTCGACCATTTCCGCCGACGCAGTGATAACGGCCCTACACAACCACTGGATCGCCCGCTACGGCTCCCCGGCACGCGTAACCACTGACCAGGGCACCCAGTTCACCTCAGCCGAATTCCATAAATACTGCACGTCCATGGGCACGGAGGTACACCATACCAATACCTACCACCCTCAAGCCAACGGCCTCGTCGAACGACTACATAGGGTCCTAAAAGACGCAATTCTCGCAACAGCCACTTCCCGCACATGGGCCACCCAACTTAGCGGCCTCCTCCTCGGCCTACGAAACCGCCCGGGCCCCGACGGCTACTCACCGGCCCAACGCCTCTTCTCGGCCACACCACGCCTCCCAGGGGATCTGTTCACTCAACCACCACCATCAACTGTGCCCCTACGCACCAACGAATCGTACCGCCACTACACACAGTCCTACGTGCCAGCAACTATGCGCACAGCGACCCACGTGTACGTGCGCGTAGACACGCCAAGGGGTAAACTCGAGCCACCTTACACCGGCCCCCATCAGGTGTTGACAAACGATGGAAAAACGATAACTTACCTCACGGACGATCGACAAACACCATCAGTCTCAATCGACCGATGTAAGCCGGCACCCCCACCTACGCACAACACGGGACCCACCACGACGCCGCAAATCGCCCCCAACCACACAGCGATGGCCACAACATCACCACCACAGCACCCACGGCAACAACCGCTCCCGCGGAACCACGCCCGGAGCCCGAGCCTCGCCCGCCAACGCTACGCGCTCTACGCCACCGCCCCACGACACCGACCACAGCAGCCACCCGGACAGCCCACACGGACCCAACACACGCACCTCCCACGCCCGGCCACAGCCACAGCGACATCAACAAAATTTAATTACAATTGAAAATTACTTAAATTCTGGGGGGAGCAGTGTTGTGATCGGCTGCTCCTCCACAACTCAAATTGTGTCTGAACATGCTGTTACTCAGAGTGGGGACCCCCCGACCCCCCTCTGACCTTGTCAAGGGGACTATAAAAGAGCCAGGGTGCCACCAATAAACTAACCATTCTCTCAAATGCGATCGACTCGTCTATCCGACTCCCAATCACTACAATTATATATAAAATATTATATTTATTTGAATGTATAATATTGGTAGGTACTTAGTTCCATCTTCGTGTACAAATTAATTGCAATAACATTAATTTTTGTTTTAAATGAACACAAAACAATGTTTATGAGAAACAGGTTTGTAGAATCAACAGATGTATTTTAGGTAGGTGCCTTAGGTATCTTATAACATACCAAGGGATATGTCAAAAAATAATGTCAGATGGTATGTAACGAGTTGCCCATGAGCATCATAGCTGCTTCCATGAGAGGGTGCTGAGTAAAGACAGATGTGCAAAGAAATTTCCGAAGTCTACCTCCATGTGGTCTGCATAATGCAGTCCACTTCAACGGCAGGTGGGAGGACATTTTGTAGTATAGAGAAATATTTCTAGAAAAGGCTGGTAGCCCTGTGCACTGCGCAGTTCTACCCCTGCGCAGTTCTACCCCTTCATATTATCCCTCCATCCATCCCTTCATCATCATCCTATTTTCCCGGGAGAGTCTGGCCAGAGCCCACTCCGGCCGAGGGGGTTCGGCCATTTCCGCCTGTAGGCGCTGTTCCTGCTAGCTATCATCTTACAGAAGTCAGGGGGGCCTATTCACTAAAATAGATAGTGGAAAGAGATTATCTATTTTGAAAATCTCCCACGAGAGATAGTCTCCCATGGGAGACAGTCTCTTCCAATGTCTCCCTGGTTCGTCTATTTTACTGAATAGCTCCAGAGACCTTGAGAAGGAGATATGGATCCTAATACACGAAAATGCCATAGTATCCATGAAGTGCGAGATGTTTGTGCCCCCGGGAGTTCAATTCCTTAATAATGAACGCATTTCTAGTAATACCTATTCAATGGGTACCTACCTACCTCAATCCATACTTAGACGTTTTTACTCACTAATCGGATAAAAGTTTAAATGAAATTGAAAAAACTCAACTATAAACAGATCTCTCTGAAAGAGATCGAGAATGCCAAGATGGCCGCCAACTCTCTCTTTTAAAAGTTACTGAATAACCCTGTCATGGATACTATAAACCACTATTTTAACTAAACTACCTACTATTTTGCAAAAGAGAGAATCGGACCTGAAAGAGATGTCTCTTTGGCTTATTGATTAGGCCCCCAGGTGACGTCGAGATAAATCGATAGCTCAGTGATAACGACTCTTCCTATGAAACATTGGATCAAAGTCGAAAATGAAGTCACTAGATCGAAGTTAGGAAGGGAGACATTTTTTTGTCCCCAACACTTTCGAAAGATCTGTTTTTGTTGCGTTACGGCTTCGAACCCGTTATTTTCTTGACAGATTATTGATTTGAACAGCTTTTATAACTATTATTTTAATAAACGATTGATGGAGTAGTACTACGTTCATTACTTTCTTAGCGAGTAGCTGTACCTACCTGCCTAAACCAAGCTGTTTAGCCCCAGGTTCGCTGCCAGATAGGTGACCAAAATTTAGGGGCCATAACCTTAGCAACGACTAAATTTGCAAGGAAATAGTATATTTAAAAAAAGCCATTTTGCTCATTTTGGGAGGGCAACGAAATGAAAATAATGGTAACATAAGCAAAAAAAATATTTTATTAATTTACGAGATTCCAATTCACAGCTTATTCTTGAGAAATTAGGTAAGTACCTATGGCACTTTTGATTATTATAATAACTATCACAGAATAATTATAAATTACAATATCATGACAGTATCACACATATGTAATCAACCTATCACGACTGTTTTGTCCAGCAATTCTTTATGTATTGACTTCGAATCATGCTATAATCTTAATACTGGACAAAGATTCTTTATACTATTTTATAAAATTTAGCATTCATTTTGGTTCATGGTAACTAAGGAAAGTGCAAAGTACGGTGGACGGACAGAAATTTGTTTATTCATTTTTGGAGTCCGCGTAGGACGGAACCTTGAAACGGAAACCATCAAATTTTGAGGGGGCGTAAAAATTTTTTTTTTCCCAGGCTCGATTCTAAAGGAATAAGTTGAAAAATAACCAAAATTGAATATATAGTTCAATATACCTAGTGAAAATAGCCAAAATTGCTGAATATCACGCTAATATCACAGAGTTAATATAATATCTAGTGACTCGTAACAATGTTACATTAATGTTGTAGGGTCTTCTTTTTCAATGCTGGTTAATGGGAGTTTGAAGGACGACTGAGATCCAGGTGTTTCTGAAACCGTTATTTATGGAGAAATACAAGCTTTCAACTTCTTACAAGATGACTGTCTGAGGGCAGTTGAAAGCTTGTGTTTCTCAATGGTTTCAAGAACACCTGGATCTCAATCATCCTTCAAACTCCCATTAACAGCGTTATATTATTAATTATTTATAATTAGGTGCCTACTGATAATAAAGTGATAAGGATACGCGCCCATCGCGGGAACGATGTATGGATGAAAAGAATAAGGATGGATCCTACATCCCACACTACATCCACTCGGCCGGAGTGGGCTCTGGCCAGACTCTCCTCATTTTCTCCCGTTGTAGTTCATCACTTCTGCGGTTGTATTATTTGTGTGTATTTTGATTCTGAAGTTTTGATCTGTCTGGCGATGTTTTCTTGATAGGTCTAATTTTAATATTGTTCGAGAGTGCGGTCTTCATTTCGCGTTCCCGCGATAGGTCGGTTTATCCGCGGTCGGTTGAAGATGTTGGCCAAAAGTCAATGTTACCTGAGATGGTTCCAGCAAGTTCCTGCTCCTCCACAACATCCTGGGTGTTGTAACTCATCGAGATCAGGTTCGTCCAAGTAATAACAATGTTTTATCGAAGAATATTGCTCTAAACCTATTGGCTCATAGGTTTTTGTAGATCTGAAGACACTGGAACTTGGGTAGCTGCAGTCTGCCATTCCCAAGCCTCTGCCGCCATTTTCCATATTTGACCTCAAAGCTCGCTTCCTACCTACGAAGTGCTGCAGGCCCTTGGCTTCCGGGCCTTTCAAGTCATTATAAAATAAGTAGGTAAACACATCATTAATATTGGACAGCGCTTTCAGAACAGTAAATTACAACGTACTGGTCCCTATCTGTCGAACCAGACGTCTTCCCAAAGATCAAACTGCATCTTATTAAAGTGAAAAACTCTTTTGATGTGGAATAAACAAAAATCTTCGGTTTACTTACCGCCAATTTATATTTAGCACGATGCTTTTCACTCAAATTCTGAGCATCCTCAGGTTTATGTGTAATGTACCTACCTGATGATGCTCAGAATTTTTGAGTGAAGGTTCGTGCTAAGTATAAATTGGTGGTAAACTGAGGTTTATTGGTTTAAGTATGATTTTCAGTCATGACCCTTTGGAATCGAGTATGAAAAGAAAAATTCTACTTACCCCACTCAAAATTTGATGGTTTACTTTTCAAGGTATGTAGAATCTGAAAATGCAATAAAAAAAATTTCTGTCTGTCCGCCGTACTTGTCACTTTTCTTAGTTACCATGAATAAAAATTGATGAAATTCGGGTTATAGGTTCCGTTCGGGGTCAAGTTGGTACTCGAAGCTCGACGTTACTGTCAGTCATCTCTAAGGGGTTCAAAATCGGGGTTGAAATTTTCAGAACGCCGTAGCTCGAAAACTTTCGAAGGGTATGGTTTGTTTTACGTTTTCTCTTGAGCTAAACAATTTTTTGAGACCACCCGGCGCATTGTGCGTCCAGCCGTTAGTTTGCACCAAAAAGCGTCGGCAACACGATCGTGAATCAAACGGATATCATCACTAGGGAGCACCTGATTATAATCAAGGATGGCTGTATGAAGTGGAGTTGGTTGTTCTGCGATATTATTTCATTTGATAAGTGATGGACTATTGGATTTTGTTGGCAGGTACTTCTGAAACTTGAACAAACGTTGAAGTATTATTGATGGGTAAATTATTACACAATTTTAAATTATTACACAATGGTAAATTATTAAACAACGATAAATTATTACACAACGGTAAATTATTGCCCAACGGTTCATCTACCAAGAAGGGGCTGGGTTTTGTTGATCGGTACTTTTGCAACTTGGACAACCGTTGAAGTATTATTGATGGGTAAATTATTACACAACGATTCATTATACTTGACCATGAGGGTAGGTATTGACCACAGGAAACATTGATCTACGCAGCCACATCAACAATTTTCCTTCAGAACTTCATTATTTGCGTTTCTTTTTGCCATTTTAGTTACTGTTTGTCATCGACAGAATTATTTTAGCAACATTTACCTAACTCGAGTACGGGGTTAGGTACTAACCTACGGACGGGTCTGCGATCTACATAAGATGTATTGACTAGTACATATTATGTAGACGGGTTATCTATACATAGAGCTGTGATCTGTAAAAGAAGGGTATTCTGTACAAAATAATAAACCGTTGTGCAGGGATTTGCAGCGTTTTTTAGAATTCGATTCCACATTGTAAGATGGCTTACTACAAATGGTGTCTGACTAAATTTGATGAATTGATGAAAACATCTTTGATTTGATCTAAGTAGCGTCTACCTATTTTTGGTAGTTCTTCATGCCTTGCACATTCTGGCGAGAGCTCTTTCAGAGTTTTCGATTCATCCCTTCTCTACGGCTCCTGAATAATCTGAGCAAGCTAAAGCCAAGATCGGAGACCACGTTTTTCTTGTCCCCTGTACCAATGTTATTTTTAGATACAGATGAAGTAGATCTTGGTGGATGTTGAAGCTAGTAGTCGGTAGTTACCTGTCGACCATTCTTCAAATTGCCTAAATCACTCTAAATTGATAGAACCACCAAAAATAGGGTTACCATCCGTCCTACTTTTGGAGGACGTGTTCATTTTTTGCGCCCCGTCCTCCCTTCTATTGATTTATTATTCTTTGAATAATACACCTATGTATTCGCTCAGCAAAAATTGTTTATAACACCCCCTCAAAATTTTTTCTTTTACGTTTCAAGGTGCGTAGATTCCAAAACTGCAATGTCCGTCCGCTGTATCACGCATATCCCCTCTATTTTCGGTCTAAACAATTCGTTCTTTCGTACACAGGCTCCACTTGGGGCCCCAGTTGTGTCCCGAAACTTTGCAGCCCGATCGGAATATACCCAGGGGTGTTATGAGTGAAAATGGCTATAAAAATAGGTATTTTTTGAGTTTTAGTAACATGAGCTTTTCAGGTATCGGTTTCCATGTATTTTGGGACGAGACGACCGAATATGAAGTCGATTTGGACCAAAGAGTGGAAAATTGAAGTTCTACCAAAGGTTCTGCTCCCAAAATTGATTTTTTGTGTCTGAAATCACCATCAATTTGTAGAATAACACAAGAAAAGTGTCAACTAGTGAACAAAGACAATTAAATGGCACTACCAATGATCTAAGATAATTTGAAGAAAAAAACGCTGGAAAATCCTTGCCCCATGGGTTTATTATTCTACTGGTCATACCTACATCGTTGGCTGTTCATTTATTGTTTCCTTCATGTGAAATAGCTATTTCTGACGGTTTCCACCAATTTTGGCACCCAAAACACAAATTAGGTAGTTAGGTAGGTACGCACCTTTTTTATTTTTTCCAAATTGTCTTTGATCATTGGTAGTGCCATTTAATCGTCTTTATTCACGTGTTGACACTTTTTCTAGGGTTATTCTACAAATTGATGGTGATTTCAGACGATTTTCAAGGTTTTTTACTCATAAAAAAAAAAAAAAAACAATTTTAGGGGCTGAACCTTTGGTAGAACCTCAATTTTCCACTCTTTGGTCAAAATCGACTTCATATTTGGTCTTCTCGCCCTAAAAAACATGGAAAACGATACCTCAAAAGCTCATGCTCACTAAAACCTCAAAAACCCTATTTTTACACCTATTTTCACTCATAACACCCCTGGGGATCGGGCTGCAATGTTCGGGACACAACTAGGGCCCAAATGGAGCATGTGTACGAAAGATCGAATTTTTTAGACTGAAAATGAAGTGGTTATGCGTGATACGGCGGACGGACATTGCATTTTTGGAATCCACGCACCTTGAAACGTAAGAAAAAAGAAAATTTTGAGAGGGTGTTATACAAATTTTTTGCTGACCGAATACATAGGTGTATTATTCACAGAATAATAAACCAAAATGCGTTGTTTTTCCGCCGTCCGTCGTATCACCCATATCTCCTTGAGTTTCGGTCTAAACAATTCGTTCTTTCGTACACAGGCTCCAATTGGGCCCTAGTTGTGTCCCGAAACTTTGCAGCCCGATCGGAATATACCCAGGGGTGTTGTGAGTGAAAATGGCTATAAAAATAGGTATTTTTTGAGTTTTAGTAACATGAGCTTCTGAGATATCGTTTTCCATGTTTTTGGGGACGAGGAGATCGAATATGAAGTCAATTTTTACCATAGAGTTGAAAATAGAGGTTCAAACGAAGGTTCAGCTTCCAAAATTCGTTTTTTTTATGAGTCAGAAACCTGAAATTACCATAAATTCATATAACACTAGAAATTTTTTCAACAGGTGAATCAAACAAGACAACTAAATGGCACTATCAATGATCAAAAATAGGAGCCTATTTCGTGTTTTTGGGGGGACCAAAATTGGTGGACACCTTCAACAATATCTATTTCAATAATTTCACATGAAAGAAACAATAAGTGTATTTCCAGCGTTTCTGTAGGTATGTCCAATAGAATAATAAGCCCATGTGACAAGGACTTTGCAGCGTTTTCTGTCTTTACTCACCCTTCCGTACCACTTTCAGTGATTGTATATAGCAATATTAGCCGTTTTTACCAATTTTTTACCCTATAAACAAACTAGGCCCTCTTAGAATTATGGAAAATCGCTCATCTTGGAACTCATACTCTTGTTTGGCAGTAGGAACATTTTGGCGAAATTTGGAATTTTTATCACGTACCGTATATATAAAAATTGTGTTAAAATCTAGGGATGAACTCAATACGCTCTGGAACGGATTTGCCTATAAAACAATTTCAAAAATTTATGTTCTGAAAATTGTTGACCCGTTGCAATAACTTCTTCATTTCCTTTGAAAATTGCTAACATTGTTGCCAAATAAATGTTTTATTAGCGAATTTTCGAAGAAAAGGAAGCTATTGTTCTCGGTCCAAAATTTTTAAAACTCGAATTTCCGAAAGATTTTTATACCAAAATCCGTTTCAGACCATCCTGAATTCACTGCCGAAAGACACCAAAAATTATATGTATATATATATATATTTATATATATATTTATATATTTATATATGTATGTGTCATTCCAGACTCTCGACAGAATTGAGATAAAAAGTTCAAATTTGCACGAAAAATCTGTCTTGGCAATCGACAGGCTAAGTTCGTAGATGGGCGAATCGGGTCACTCTAAGGGGGAGTTTTGGGGAGTTTTAGGGGGGAAAAATTACCCATAAATTCCCAAAATGAAACAGTCTGACAAGTGACACCTCATTTTAAAGGTTTTTCTACGCTGAACACGATGGTGAAATCAGAATTGCGATATCTCATTCCGTTCTCAAACTGGAGCACTTTGAAGATGAAGGAACGTGGTTATTTCTTGAGATAAAACAGTTTTACATAAAATCAGTTATTTCTTCGAAAATTCGCTCTTATAGCCATGCTGCATGACTGGTTTTTTTTTACAGTTACCTTACGTTACCTGTAACATTTAGTGCTTTATTAAATTTACATTCAGCTTTGTTCGTTAAGTCAAACCTTATAAGCGAATGTTCAAAGGAAATGAAACTATTTCGACGGGTCCAACATTCTGAGCTTCGATTGATAATTTCGATGATAAAAATATTTTTTCTTAAAGAAGAGTGAGTCAATTTGACATTATAAGGGTCAAAAATCTGTAAAAATCAAAAATCACGAGAAAAAATTACATAATTTCAAGAAGAGTGGTATGGTTTCTCGCTGTATCATCTTTTTACACAATAGCACGAATAGTTCTTTGAAAATTCGCTCTTATAGCCGTGCTCGTATAGACATAAAAACTATGATAAGGGACATTTTAAAATGTTGGTGCATTTTGTGTCACGAGGCTGTGACAGCAACAAATTTATTTTTTCAGCATACTTTTTTTTAAATGATCGCAGACCCTTTAGCACTCGTAGGTACCCATAATATTCAACATGAAAAATGTTGATTATCTACGGGATGGTGTGCATGTAAATATACAATTCCTCACTCCCTAGCCTGTCACAACCAACATTTTCTCAGGTTTAGGTAATTGTAGCCCAAATTATTGTACGTTGTTGAACCAAAGAGAAAACTTTTCCACTGGAGGATATGTTACTCAGTTTGAATATGATCACGTTTGAGAATACCTACATCAATTTTTATGCTTGTCACTCAGTTTCTACCTCACTCCCTAGAAGTTTTTGAAAATTTCTGCCAGCCCTTGGAAAAAGATTATTATTTTCTGTTTCAAGCCTGTGGCAACACTGCTGCAATATGGCTACCAGCACCTGGTTTCAGCAGTGGTTAATAGCGATTTGTCTTCCGTCAGTTCAACATCCGATCTCAAGTTGTTAGAATCACTCCCATCACTTCCCTCCCTATCACAGCACATCACTCCCTAGCACAGCACATGTCATGAGAGCAGGTTTTTTAAAAAATGTTGACTGTATTTTCATTTGTTTTTGGGGATGAGCAGTAGGGGATAATTGAACTCACCAAAATAGTATTCTGCCAGATACTGGAAGTAGTTAAAGGTTGTGAAGGTATATGGGAATCCCGTCCATATTGGATCCGGACTCTTTCAGATCTTTTTGACAGGCGGCTGAAGGGGCGGTCGGTCCGCGAAAACAAATCGTCAACTCCTGGAGGCATTGCGTTATAAACAAACCAGTGTCCCCCGGGGCAGCTGTCACACTGCCTCCCTACCTCTCTTGAGAATGGAGAGGGGGAAACTACGCTGTATGGGCGGCGAAGTTAAACCCCTCATCCATTACATGGTAGCAGAGCATGGTTGGTGGGTACGTGCTGGATTTATCCTCGGCACCCCCTCCACTATATATTTTTGAGAGCTTCTCCAGAAGGAAGAGGAGGTTTTCCAGAAGGAATCCTCTTTTTAACTAACCTCCTCTTTTTTAATACCTCTTTTGTTTTATGAATATACACTTCTGCCATTCAGTTTTCTTTTATAGCACTAAATTTTTCCCTTTTACTATTCCTCATCAAATAGAGCTATTATTCTTAAGGCGCTCAATGCCTGGCGTTCAGTGTCACCCAATTGTATTTTTTGTCTATTTTGTATTCCAGTTGTTCCATCTTATGATGGGGGTTAGTCACCCAGAGGTTGTTCAGATGAACTTTCCTGAACCAGAACCTCTGACAACTACTTTTCTCCTCCTATTTGTGTCCATTAATACCACTAAATATCACCACTAAATACCACTTGGAGGACTCCACCAGTAAATAATTCTCAGTAGTACCATTACGATGGAAGCTATAAGCTTTGAGTTTTCCAGATGAACCATTCCTGAATCAGAACCCCATACCTACTACCGTCAGTCAACCGTCAGTTCCGTGTCAATATTAACTTCACATACTTCTTCAAAGAAGTCTATTGACATTTGACTGGACTGGCTATTGGCCCCAAGGAGGTGAAGGTTCTCAGTGCTGCCAGCAACCCAACATTAGAAGTGGCACCTCCAAGAACCTTTGCTGTAACTTTTCGTGAACCTCCCCTCAGTTTGATTTTGAGGACTTTTTAAAATTTATTTATAAATTTGCGGACCATCCATCCGTTGTGGTAATGTAGGTACATAGTTTAGTGATGCACTAGCACTCCAAGTGGGATTTGAGTTGAACTACTTGGCGATTTACCTAATACGTCATTTCTAGCGGGAACTTGGAAATTCATATTTCCCACTCGTTTTCTGCCTATACTGTCCGACATAAAAACCTCATTATGTGGTAAATAAGCGTTAATTTCTGTTATTAATCAGAATTTGACCAATAAAATTGAACTTACGAAATTTTTCATTTTGACAGCCATTGTGGCAATAAAGTTTGATTATATTTATAAAAAAATTCTACAGTTAGATCATTTAATAAAGATTAACGTTTGTTTCGCCAAAATTTCCTAAGGAGGCTACTTACCAAATTACAGCTTCATAGAGTGAATATCATAGAAATTAGCTTTAGGTGCCTCTCAGCTGATCCGGGGCCTGGGCAGCGTCAAGTTAAAGTCCCAAGGAGCCTACATACCAAATTACAGCTTCGTAGAGTGAATAGCATAGAAATTAGCTGTAGGAGCAACTCAGCTGCCAATTTTTGTCAAGTGTTTCTTACAATAATTCTTCCCAACAGATTTTCTGTACCTCCCTATGCAGGTAGGTACTAGAATTGGCTAGATAGCTGCGGTACATTTTATAATTTTGTTTTTGTCAAAATGTTGGTTCCTTTTGATGGAATTTAATTGAATTTACCTACTCCGAATTTACCTACTACTAATATATTATCGTAAATGTTCTTTCTTTATTTTTTCAACAAAAAGTGAATTTCTTGTGGTTTAACTTCTTAAACAGTATTGAAAAAGACTTGAATAGATGATATAATTTTTTTTTGATAATTTTTCTTAACTGTACACCTAGTAGTAAACAACAATTTCATTTTGCTGTCTTGTTTTCTAGTCTGTCTAGTGTTGAAATGTAAGGGATACAGGAAGAATGACATTTCTGACGAGCAAAACACTCGGTTCCAACTTTCATAATGTTGAAGAATAATATAAATTAAGGAAGATATTGAACTTATTTTTTGAGACTGCTTGTGATTTCAATTTTCAATGGAATACAGAAATAAACATTGTTTTTTAAGAGATTCCAATACGTTAAAGACGATAACTTGAATTCTGTTCTCATTCCCTAGACTTGATTCTCACTCCCTAGCAATTAACTTTTTTTTTACTGTCCTGTCTCTGGAAATATCGATGATTAGGTGTGCCCACTGTAGGATTTAACTAGGACAACCCTAAGAATACGCTAGGTGAGAAAAAACAATGAAATATTTCACATTATATCTTAAAAAATTTACAGGTCCAAAATGCACAGAAATGTTGAAGTGACTCATACATAAATGGTTTGTATGTCATATTTGTAGATGTGCGGTTTGTCCTTTTGCATAAATTGGAAATGTTCGATAGTTTCTGTACGAAAATTTTCAGTTTCGTAGTTCCAGTGCGAAAACTGCTGTTTCATTATTTCAGTACGCAAAATTGAGTTTCACAGCTTGTCTAGTATGACTTTGATTCTGCCCCCACAGTTGGTTCGAATCCCAGCGCCATAGTTTCAGTGCGAAATCGGCAGTTTCATTATTTCAGTACGCAAAATTGAGTTTCAGAGCATGGCTAGTATGAATTTGATTCTGCCCCCCCCCCCAGTGCGTTGGTTCGAATCTCAATGCCATAGTTTCAGTGCGAAATCGGCAGTTTCATTATTTCAGTACGCAAAATTGAGTTTCAGAGCATGGCTAGTATGAATTTGATTCTGCCCCCCCCCCCCCCCCCAGTGCGTTGGTTCGAATCTCAATGCCATAGTTTCAGTGCGAAATCGGCAGTTTCATTATTTCAGTACGCAAAATTGAGTTTCAGAGCATGGCTAGTATGAATTTGATTCTGCCCCCCCCCCCCCCCCCCCCCCCCAGTGCGTTGGTTCGAATCTCAATGCCATAGTTTCAGTGCGAAAACTGCAGTTTCATTATTTCAGTACGCAAAATTGAGTTTCACAGCATGGCTAGTATGACTTTGATTCTGCCCCCACAGTGCGTTGGTTCGAATCCCAACGCCCCACGTCCCTGGCTTTGAATGACCCTCTTGTCCCGGTGAAACGAGAAATTGGACTTGTTCCTCGTGAAATGAGGACTGTCCAGACGGGTGCAGGTGGCTGGAAACCGAACCCGGTTCAAATTCAGGTTCCGTCGAGGGTTGTGCGTCTCTGACGCGTTATCCAGAGGCGGCCGGACGCGCAGACGCCCCCGACCTCGCTTGCCCCTCAGTCCGGACTTCGGCCGCCTGTCGGGTGAATCTCCGCCTCTCGCGACCGCCGTTTCCGCGTGGTTTCGTCTCCGTGCGACTGTCGCGTGGAAATCCCGTTGCCGGATCCCAAGGAGAACCGCATCCGTTGCAGCTCAACCGGATTCTCTCGACCCAAAGGTAATTCATAAATTCGCTCAATTTACATCCGTTAAATCCACTAAGCGGCTCCCAATGGGTACTAGCAAATAGTCATGCAGCATGACCGTGTGAGCGAGTCTACTGACGTAACTACGAGTACATAGGTATGTACTGAAACTATCGAGCATTTCCCATTTATACAAACGTACAAACTGCACATCTACGTACATGACAGACATACAAACCATTTATCTACTTGCATATACGCATACATGCAAACCATAATACATAATATACCTACCATATATAAGGATAGAAACAGTCAGGTACCGATCGGCTCTATGTAAACGCACAGTGAATTGGCCTGTTATAGTGATCAAAAGGTCGGTTATAGTGATCAGTTTTGTTGTTGAGTTTTTGGGTGTTAGTACGCAAAATAGGTAAAAATGGCTGAAATCTCCAAAAATGATACCTATGAATGAAACCACCAAAAGTGGTACCTATTCAACGATGATCCGCAACAGAAGATACCCATCAGATGAAGATTTCCTCCACAAAAAAAATTAATCAAAGTTAGGTCAGTTCTGGGGAGTCACCATTCGCCAATACCGGTAAAAATGGCTAAAATTACCACAAAGTATATAATACAGTAGAAGTCGCTTATAGAGAATGGTCGCGTATAGTGATTGTTCCCAGTCGGTCCCAATTCGATCACTATAAGCAACTTCTACTATATAATATACCTACCACCCATCTACAGCATACAGATACATCGATAAAAAAAATATAAAAATCTAGGGATGACTTCAAATTTCTCTCAAACGATAAAAAACTGACAATTTTTCAAGACTCCCCAAAAATCAATTTTCCCCAAAAATTCCCTAATAAAGCCCCAAAATCTTTATTTCAGGAAAAATTGAAACTAACATTGGGTGTAACTAAACTGAGAGTCAGTTTACATCCGTTAAATCCACTAAGCGGCTCCCAACTGGCACCTAGCAAATAGTCATGCAGCATGACCGTGTGAGCGAGTCTACTGACGTAACTACCTGCGAGTACATAGGTATGTACTGAAACTATCGAACATCCCCCATTTATACAAACGTACAAACTGCACATCTACTTACATTACAGACATACAAACCATTTATATACATACATGCAGTTCATAATATGTACCTACCTACCAATCTACATCTTATGAATACGTAAATAAAAAATTTCAAAATCTAGGGATGAATTCAAATTGCTCTCAAACGGCAAAAAATCGTCAATTTTTCAAGACTTCCAAACATTTTGAATCCATCGCAATAACGTATTTTCTCCCCATAAATTCGCTAATGAAGCCTCAAAATCTTTATTTCTGGAAAAACTTAACTTACATTGGGTGTAACTAAACTGAGACCTCAAGGCATTGTTTAAATTTTGAACTAGCTGCCTATCTAATATTAAAATTCAGGAAATAAATTGAATTTAATTCTCTCTCAGGGCTTGAATTAACAACATTTAGTGGTTTTGAATGGATGCTTAAATTGAGCCATTTATCAAACCCATGTATGTTAGTGAATTGTCAAAGAAAATACCCTGTCGTATTGAGTCCACTGCACGAATTTTCAAGAACTCCTTTGTTCCAAATCCGTTTCGAAGCATTCTGAATCCGTCCTCAGATGGTAACAAATTGTCATTTATTATTTGTACAGTGTGTAAGGAAACTACAAGCCAAAACTTGAAGACGAATTTCACATAAAAAATATCTCAGCAGTTTTCTGGACTCCGGTGTGTGCGACCTTTTGTCACTAAAATGGCTGTAACTCCGGGTTTTTTTTTTTACAGATGAAATTTGAGGTTACTACTGGAAAGAGGATTAAATTTCCCATCACAATATGGCTCAAACAAAGTTTGGAGTACATTCAAACGTTGCAAAACCAGATTGGAAAGTAAATTTGTTCAAATTTTCGAAATATCCAGTTTTTCAATGGCTGTAAGTCCTGAAAACTCGCGTTAACCTTCTGATCCCTTGAATGTGAAAACTTACTCAAGATTTCAGCTTTCCAAATTTATGTGTGGTCAGTCTTCATTAGACGAGAATATTACCTTTTGAATGCGTGCAGTATGTGTGTGTCGCTTCAGAAGATCTTGGCTGCGAGCAAAGTTCTCAAGTTAGAAAAAAATTGCTCGCGACGCCAAACTAAAGGAGTTCAAATATGAGCCTTTTTTTAAAACACAAAATGTTCAAATTTGAATATTTGTGGGTTAAACGTCAAAAGTCCCTAAAAAATTAACAACAAAAACTACTCCAAAGTCACTGAAAAGGGTGTAGTCTGGCTCCAACAGGCAGACATAAGACTATTTCATTCGTTTGAGAAAGTCGTCAAAATTTGGATTTTTTTTTTTAAACTTGAAAATTGGCCGAAATCGGAATAATTGCTGTGGAAGGAGCAAAAATGGGAAATGTGTTTCGTATTTGGCTTCGAAAAATGATCGTCGAAATTTTTGTGGACGAAACCTTTGGAAATGTTCGATATCCAAGTATATAGGTAGATGTATATAGCTAGAAAATTCGCTCAAACGGTCATACCGCGTGACTTGGTATTATGTTCTTACAAATTTTTGTAATCCCGTTCTCGATCCTGAGAGAGTGAGACGAATTATAAACTTCGTCTGTCTCGGAATATTTTATTGGCTAATAAGTATTAGTGGAATATTAATGATGAGCGGATCAATCATCCGGTCTCCCGTTCTGAACGCTCCATTACCCGCTTGCCAGGGAATTCAGTGCTGATGAGATCCCCACAGCCTGCAGCAGTTGGTATTAGGACAAAACCCCCAACCAATGGAAACCCTTGTGGTTGTGACAGAACTTCGTCTCTGACCGAGGCCTCCTTCACGGGAGGCCACACGGTTGTCACAAATATCGCAGTCATCGAGCCGACGAAATCGTTAACCTACCGTCCTACTGAACTATTGCATTTTCTGCAGTTTTGGTTTATTATTCTGTGAATAATACACAGCCTATGTTTTCGCTCAGAAAAAAATTTGTATAACACCCCCTCAAAAATTTTTTTCTTTCACGTTTCAAGGTGCGTACATTCCAAAAACGCTGCAAAGTCCTTGTAAAATGGGTTTATTATTCTATTGGACATACCTACGAAATGTTGGCTGTTCATTTATTGTTTCTTTCATGTGCAATAATTGAAATAGCTATTTCCACCAATTTTGGCCCCTAAAACACGAATTAGGTGTACGATCTTTTTTTTCCAAATTATCTTTGATCATTGGTAGTGCAATTTAATCGTCTTGATCCACGTGCTGACACTTTTTCTAGTGTTGTTATACAAATTGATGGTGATTTCAGACAATTTCCCAGGTTTTTGACTCATAAAAAAATCAATTTTGGGAGCTGAACATTGGGTACAACCTCAATTTTCCACTCTTTGGTCAAAATCGACTTCATGTTCGGTCTTCTCGTCCCCAAAAACATGGAAAACGATACCTCAAAAGCTCATGTTACTAGCATGTTACTAAAGCACAAAAAGTACCTATTTTTATACCCATTTTCACTCCTAACACGGGCTGCAAAGTTTCGGGACACACCTAGGGCCCCGAAGGGTGTGTGCGAATGAACGAGTTTTTTAGACCGAAAATGAAGCCGGTATGCGTGATACAGCGGACGGACATTGCATATTTGGAATCTACGCACTTTGAAACGGAAAAGAAAAAAATTTCAGGGGTTGTTATAATATTTTTTTGCTGAGCGAATACATAGGTGTATTATTCACAGAATAATAAACCAAAACGCTGCAGTCTTGTCTCTTGTCACATGGGTTTATTATTCTATTGGACATACCTACGGGAATTCTGGAAGTACATTTATTGTTTCTTTCATGTGCTTGAAATAGCTATTGTTGATGGTGACCACCAATTTTGCCCCCCCCCCCCCCCCCCAAACACGAAATAAGCTCCTATTTTTGACAAATTATCTTTGATCATTGGTAGCGCCATTTAACTGTCTTGATTCACCTGTTGAAACTACTTCTAGTGTTGTTATACAAGATTTTAGACAATTTCCCAGGTTTTTGACTCATAAAAAATGAATTTTGGGAGCTGAACCTTCGTTACAACCTCAACTCTTCACTCCTTGGACAAAATTAACTTCATATTCGGTCTTCTCGCCCTAAAAAACATGGAAAACGATACCTCACAAGCTCGTGTTCTACAGAACATCAAAAATCCCTCTAAAAACCTCATTTTTTTCACCCGATACACCCCTGGGTGTATTTTTATCGGGCCGCCCAGCTTCGGAGTACAACTATTGAAAATAATAAACCAAAAGTACGCATTGTGAAACTCCATGACTTTGAAAGACGCGGGTAAAGCGACGTCGTTTAATGGCTGCCCTGTCCTGTCACCGCCCAGTTTTACCCGCTTATTTTGTGGAACGCCGATTTTTAAATCGCTGTCAATGAATAGAGATAATTGTCTCCTTTTCAACCCTACTGCGTCCATCGCACATTATAATATCAACGTTTTCCAGAGAAAATATAATCCGGTCACTACGACGATTGCCCATAGATATATTGCTTCTGACGCAGGACAAGGCCTCCCATAGCAGGCCTTGCCGATAACCTGGCCTTCCGCAGATGGCCTCCCATAGCAGGCCTTGCCTCTAACCCTTATTTCATATTCCACTTCCGCTCTACTGAGCAAAGGCGAAGAACGCGAGATAATAAGTTGCCAGGCTCACTTGACTGCGCCTCCCGTTTCCGCCCTCCTTAATCTCAAGTCCTGTTCAAAATTTCGGGTCTCGCACAAAAGTCGTTAGGGAGTTGATGATGAGCTAAAAGTAGATTTATTTATATATAACTATATGTAGACGTACTTAATTGATCATGGAAAGTTCCAGTCATGCAGCATGACCATACGAGCGAATTTTCGGAGTGTTATTTTGACGATTTTTTACCGCCAAAAACAAATTTACTCAAACTTGATACGTTTTTGGTTTATTATTTTCAGTAACAAATCTTCAGAATCGAGCATGAAAAAACAAATTTTAACCCACCCTCTCAAAATTTGATGGTTTGCGTATCAAGGGACGTGGAATCCGAAAGTGGGTTTAAAAATATTTCCGTCCGCCTATGCCGTACTACGCACTTTTCTTAGTTACCATAAACCAAAAATTAATGAAATATTGTTCGTAGGTCCCATTGGGGGGTTTGGTCCGCGAAGATCAGCGTTACAATTCCAGCGTTACAGCGTTCTACAATTTTTAAATAAAACTTTTCAAGTTATTAACTGATTCACTTAAAACATTAATTTGTCCCGAATTTGAAACAGGAATCTTTGTCCCGAGCCTCCACTCAGTATCATCACTTATAGTGAATTAATGGCAGTTTTGGTCATTTTCAGCCATCTCCTGAGTTTAGGAAACATTGGTATATTTTACGCGTTGGGTAATGAAGTTACCGTGTATAAAGTCCTCGGGCTCAGTAAATGTGAATGTTGGCCCTGTTGGGCCAGTTCTGGTCTCTAGCTGATGAAAATTTCATAAGTCAATACTTATCTTCATCGCTTCCACGTGAGATGGTCCAAGGTGTTTTCCATTGTAGGCCCCAAATCAATTTATATCATTGGTCGAGCAAGTATAATTTATGAAGTATAATAAATTGATTTAGGTTCGGTAAATACGACTTGAAATTCGGCACCCTCACATGCTTCATGATGTATCGCCTAGAGGAAGTCCTATAACTAACACAGAAAATTCGTCTAAGACCAACAGAATGTAACAAAATCTTCTCGTCTGGAATGACACATGAAATTTATATTATCTACACCAGCATTCGTTTCGTTATTGAAAATTATAAACGAAAAACACGATACCTCACGCCCACAGCGTGAAGAATTTTCGTCCGAAAGTATAGTGAGATTGTTGTGGTGTTGAGATGTGAACCCGCTTCACAAAGAAGTGGATACGGCGATGGTGAAATTACGAGCTTGGGAATTAATGAGAGAAGACTAATATTTGCGTGGTGAAGAACCAACTCTGGCAGTCTGTGCTTGTTTAGTGGTTGAGCCACAGATATTGTGTTTTCTCAACTCAGCGCACACAAAGGATCTTCAAATAGCTTCAAATGAAATACATCTTAATCGAAAATGCGGACAGGGAAGGGAGAAGAAATTTTGAAATTCCTTGGTCGTTCGCACGCGTTGACAGGAAACGTTTTTCGGAAATTCCTTTGGTTGGGGAACATGAAGTTGCATGAACGTCACATCTGTACCACATCGTATAAGTATCTGTCATAGTATCTATCTGTCGTATCTGTATGTTCAATTTTAGCGGAAATCGGTAGCTAGTTCTAGCGGATTTTCGTATGATAGAGGCGGCCAAGGCAGAAAATTGGAAAGAACAAGAAGCAGAAAAGATTCTTAGATCCATCATTTTTAGTAGGTACATGCATTTTTCGAATATTCTCTGATTCTTTTCCCGTTGAGATTACGTACCGAATCCATCCGCAGAATTTCAAGTTTTGCATGTAGGTTTATATTAGTAAATGAAATGTACGTAGGCATGTTTTCACGTACCGACGAAATAAAGGATTCCAAATTTTGTAATGTCAAAAGGATGAATTCGAGTTTTATTCAAGAACAGAAATTGGGTCAATTTTGAGATTTTGTGTCTAAAAATATAGGAACAAAGCCATCAAATATGGAATATAATGGTCATATATATGGTATGGGATATAATGGTGGTGGACACACAGTAAAGTACCAGTATGAGTCGTTGGAAATGTTTCAAATTCGTGTTCTTGGGGGATAGGATTGCTAAAAGTCGGTATTTATTAATGGGTCAACTCAACCTAATGTTGATCAATAAATTATAGTGATTTCGTCAATACAAATTCGCCGATTTTTCTGGATAATTAACGACGGGAATTATCCAGTGCGGGAAATGTTTTTCCGCTACGTCTGTATTCGTTGATCCACCGTCCATGATTTTCTCATCCATCGCGTGTTTGTCCCTCACCGGGTTCCCTGACCTGTTGCTTGTTTACCTTCCACAAATCGAAATAGATTGGCCTCCCCGACCTGAGGTTGAATGGATAATGAGGTGCGGCCCGAGATAGCGCGAGAGTTGGCATTCCCGATTCCGAATTCCAAGTGTGCCTTACCTAACTTTGATTGCTTAGTTCGGTGATCTGTTTTGAACTTGGTCGATTTAGGGCTTTCCTGGGGGATGCAAGAGGGTAGGTACTGACCACAGAAAACAGTGATATACGTAGAAGGGGCATCCATACAGGGAAATAATAAACCGTTGTGTAATAATTATCAGCGTTTTAATATTCAAACTACCTCATTACCTTCAGATTTAAAAAGTTTAATTTGAACATCACGGAAGTTTAATTTGGTAGATGTAGTTTTGAATGCGTAAGTTTCCTGCTTCAAGAAGTCCCTCATTAGGTCATCCTGCATGACTTTCTTATTTATTTATTCCTCCTTTTACCAAGGTAGTCCCTGTGATCACTTGCGGGAGGGGGGGGGGGGGGGAATTTTTGCCCTTCAAAATCCGATATTAGACTTGCGTTTAAGTTTATACCTTGATGTACAGATTCGGTTCTAATGTGGGATAAACACAAAATAAATACACCTTTAGCTTACCACTAATTTATGAAGTACTCAAAGCTCTTCACTCAACTTCTAAGCATCATCAGGTAAGTAATCCAAGGAGGAGGATGCTTAGAAGTTGAGTGAAAAGCCTTGTGTACTTAATAAATTAGTGAGGAGTACTTACCTGATGATGCTTAGAAGTTGAGTGAAAAGCTTTGTGTACTTAATAAATTAGTGGTAAGCTAAAGGTGTATTTATTTTGTGTTTATCCCACATTACAAGATTGCTTACCACATAAGGGATATAATGAAATTCGATGAATTGATGAGATTCGGTTCTGTCCGATTTGTCTGTCTGTTAGTGTGTCCGCGAATCCTCGCCGCTGTATACGGAAAAATTGTCTTAATGGGCTAAGTTTGGTCGGTAGTTGGGGTTGTAGCCTACTCACTCCCGTATGAGCTTCATGAAAATCGGGCAGGAAATTTCAGCTCAACGGGGGAACGCTCGCTACCTGCATAAAAATTGTTCTGATCAATCGAGTGTGATGAAATCCAAGTGGTATAATGGCGTGATCATGAATTGTATAATGAGCCGGTAAAATAGTTTTAATCTGCATGCGTCGTCGTAGTGGCTTGGTTTGTTCGCTGAGTGTTCTACGGATGACTTACAAACCGGTTTGTGAACCGCCTGTGGGGAACCAATTGCGCTTGCGCGAGCGACACCAAATTGAAAACCACATGAACCCCACGAGCACTGCAAACGGGTTTGGCCGGAACTTCTTCGTTTTCCCCCCCTTTTCGGTGTTGTCGGGGAATGGATTTCATTTTATTGGCGTATCCAGCTCCGGTTCAGAGTTTTCTCCCAGATTTCTCACTAAATTCATCCTATTTAACCAAATTCTTAGTCTAAAAAAAAAAATTTAAAAAGTGAATAAAATAAGTAGGTAACTAAAAACTTGAGTGCCAAAATGGGACGAGATCCAAATAAAATTACAAGATTCGAAACCTGAAACCGGTAACCGGACTGTTGAACGGACGATGAAGTTCAAATAACGCACATGCACAAATCCGAAGCTAGAAAACAAATGAGTTGATGATTTAAAAAAAAGAAATTCAAGAAAATTACCTACTTGGGTAGACACACTGCGTTATGAGCCGAACTGCAGAGCTTGCTTGAATATCGAAGGTAGTAACGGAGAATTTCACGGTGCCGCGGACGCCATCGCGTGAAACGCAAGTCGGGCGGTCACGTCGAGTTGGCAGGGCCCAACAAAAGCTGTAGGACGAAGATGACATCAGCATTGTGTTCACACTCTGACGTCAGAGTTGAAGGGGGTATGGAGTTTCACAGTGTTCATTAGCGGCCCTCTCGACGAGACCGGTGACGCCCCCTTCGAGGAATCAGGATATTGGATCACCAACGTGTTGAAATCTACAAGAATATTTGTACGGAAACGTCGGTTAGACAATGTGTTATCGTATAACATAAATATGGTTTATATGAGAATGTACGTAAGTAAAACTCATAAAACGTGTCGAAATCTTCAAGTATTGGTTTATTATTCTGTGAATAATACACCTATGTATTAGCTCAGCAAAAAATTTTTATAACGCCCCCTCAAAATTTTTTCTTTTCCGTTTCAAGGTACGTAAATTCCAAAAATGCAATGTCCGTCCGCCGTACGCCTTATCACGTGTACCGGCTTCATTTTCAATCTAAAAAAGTCGTTCTTTCGCACACGTGCTCCATTTGGGCCCTAGTTGTGTCCCGAAACTTTGCAGCCCGATCGGAATATACTCAGGGGTGTTATGAGTGAAAATATGTATAAAAATAGGTAGGTACTTTTTGTGTTTTAGTAACATGTTAGTAACATGAGCTTTTGAGATATCGTTTTCCATGTTTTTGGGACGAGAAGACCGAATATGAAGTCAATTTTGACCAAAGAGTGGAAAATTGAGTTCTACCAAATGTTCAGCTCCCAAAATTGATTTTAACATGGAACATGTTTTTAAGGGAGTAACTCCTCGGAGAACGCACCACGTGTGGCAGGGGAGGAGGTAGGTGCCTTGGGTGGCAGGAGTGTGGTAGAGGGAGAACTGTGCGGGGGACGGGGAGCGGAGCCGAGTTTACAGGACTGGACGCGGACGCTTTCCATTCAAACGACACACTTTTAGTGTACACTATTGGGCGTTGAAACTCGCTTTTAATGTTTTATGGCTGAGGGTCAATAACAAAATCGGGTTTTTAAACAACGTTTATTAACGAACGATAAACTCTACTTATAAAATGATCTATCTCCCTAATTTGTAACATCATTAAGCCTCGCATAATGTTCGGTAGCCTGTTTTTGCGGGGTGCGAAGAAATGCTAGGGCGTTTCTTTCCTGTGCCAGATTGGCACATAGGGTGGTGATCCGCTCCTTGCGGTACTTTATCATGGCGGCGGTGTGCGCGATCTTCCGCTCCAAATGAGTTTTCGTACTGTGGCACAGATCTGTGCTGACTAACTGTGAAAAGATATTCCAATTTTTGATAACGCTGTAAAAACTGTATATTCTTCCTGTTGTGTGCCGAAGTAATGTGTCAGATAAATCAAGAGCTTTCCAACGAGTGGCGAACGATTTTTGTAAGATGAAAAATTGCGAAGATAAAGTTCCGTAGCAACGAATCGGTAGTAAGCGAAAATCATCAGAAATTTTCGTTAGGTTTTTTGGTAACGCTGTAAAAACTGTCGATTTTTCCGGTTGTGTGCCAAAGTAAAGACATGAAAATGTCAAGTCCAAGCACAGTGTAGTCGCTGCTAATCCAATATGTACACTGTTTTTTTTTTTCAATGTTAGCAACCCTGCCCGTATTTGTAAATGAACCATCTTGTGATGTTTGAAAGGAGGTCGACTTGGCGTCAGGGTTACACCTATAACTGCGTAGCGGTTGACCCCTCCGTCTCATCGTCTCGGTGTTGGGACAAGTGACGTGGCGAGTGATCAATCATTGGCCTGCGACCGGAGTTTCCTTTCCGTCGCCCACCTCCTGTTGCGGCTCGCCCTCCCGGAATCCTCTGGACATGATGCGTAAACCATCAGAACCAACCGCGATCGAGGATCCTGTAAAGGGCTCTGTGATACGGAACGTAAGACACAGTGTTACTACCTACGGACCTTTTCCGTTATCGTTCAGCCAGGCCCCTCGGCCTCATCTCGTGCCGTTTTCGTTCGGCCAGTTCTACAAGTGATACTCTTTCCTTCATTGACGATATCAGATCTTGCGATATGTCTTCATGGGACTTCTGAATAGATTAGTGGAATGCATTGCCAAGCGATCTGGATGCTCGCTAGCGCTCGCATCTCAAAAAAGATAAACAATCCCAGAAACTATCCCGTGAATGAGCAGGTTGTTTGGGACTTCTGAATAGATTAGTGGAATGTAATGTCATATTTTGCTACAGAACATGCTTGTCATATTTTGCTACAGAACATACCTACATCTGTATTACGCTTCACTAGTGGGTTATTTGCCCTCTGTCATAACTTGGCATAAACTTGTCATAAACATGACCTCTGATATCGTCAATGAAGGAAAGAGTATCACTTGTAGAACTGGCCGAACGATAACGGCACGAGATGAGGCCGAGGGGCCTGGCTGAACGATAACGGAAAAGGTCCCTACCTACTTGTACTGAAGCTGCTTTACGGTGCGGTGGCCCACTGAACGGACGAGACACTGATGAGGGCCGGTTTCACCATGTTCGAGTCAAAGAGCAGACTAACTTTGTCGTGGTTCCCCTCAAATCTCTACACTAACCACTCTATGTAATATAAAACGATTTAACCAGGTAAGCGAAGGAAACGACGAGCCGGGTAGCGCCAAGGGAGCGCCTTCTATCAACCGCCATCACTCCTCAACGGTCATAACGACCAATTGTGGACGGGGGACAGGTGGAAACGGGCCTATAATGTAAGCAGAGCTTTTGGCCCAGCTCGTCATTCGACCAATCACTCTCCGACTTTCGACTCCTCTCTCTCCTACCCTTCTCCTGCAGTCCCTGTGGTTCATCCGCGGGGCGCCTTCCTCTCTTTCCTCTCGCACTCGCTGTGTTTCATCCACAGGGTGCTAGCAAAATACTCCTTAGGAGGACCTAATACCTGCTGTGGTTCATCCGCGGGGTATTAGTTACCTTCCTCTCTTTCATCTGGCACTCGCTGTGGTTCATCTGCTGGGTGCTAGCAAAATACTCCTAAGGAGCGCTTAATGCTCGCTATATTAGAACTAGGTTCCTTCCCATCCAATCCTACCCTACTGTAGGGCACAGCACATTGGTAACGCCATTAGGGAACACCACAAACTTGATGGCAATTTAGTTTGGCCTCTTTTTGCTTTGTTTTAATCTACAATTTTGTGGTTGATGATCTCACAGACGTCCCTAGAGGTCCATTCATACAGCCGCTCTGGTTGGGGAGAATGGCAGATGACTGTTTCTAGTTGTAGCTGTGTGGAAGCGGGTTGGTACCTAAAGTACAGTTTAAGGTGGATGTTGAGGGTTGGGGTAGTCGAATGAGTTGTATTTGTTTTGATTGATTTTTGGTTTGTATTTTTTTCTCCTTTAAATCTCGCTGTCTGTGCCTGCATGAGAATTGTGACTGGTGAAGACATCTTTGTCGAAACTGGTATCCACCAACACATCAACACCTTCACGACGCTGCTGGTTTTTCATTTTATTTCTCCAGGAAATCACCGCCGCTGGGAGCCCACAGCTGAGAAGCCAAGATCGCATAATAAGACTAACTCAGAGCTACCACGTAACTTGGAGTTAACGATTGCTCTACTTTCACCAAGACTTTTCAAGTGAGAGTTCGTTCATTCAGGAGGTGATCCGAAGTTAGCTCGCAGTGGCTAGTTCCGGATAACTTTTACTGCTTGAATTAGCTGATAACGTTGAATTAGCAGAGATAAGGCGTGATTTCTGTGTTCCGCCATAGTGAGTAGAGAGAGAAGGTGTGCTCACGCTACCTGGTGGGGGAAGCGTGACGTCACGCGTGTCCCTTCCCAGACGGCTCTTATCACCTAGTCCTGATTATTTTGGGCTTGTTGTTGTCGAAGGGTTTTGTTCGTTCAAAACCTATTCTTTATTTACATAGTTCATTGCAATTTAGGTATCGCGGAATTTGTGAGCCCCCCCCCCCCCCCTCAGCTTCCTACTCACTTCCTTCACTTTGCTTTCACCTGATTGTTCAACCCAACAGCTATTTTCAAATGAAATCATTACTTACCTTGTCGATATTCCTCTTTCTGTCCATCCCAATACTTTCTTGAAGTTAGGAAATTCGTTGCATAAAATCCTGCTCATTGTACTTTTCCAGATAGTGTTTACTCTGTTGTGAAATATTCGTGGTCGTCTTTGCAATTTTTGATCCCCTCAGTAATCACCTCCTCTTCATCATCAAACAATGTTCTGTTAGGAGCCATTTTTGTCGGTAAAGTATTCACTCCAAAATTCCACAATTGGCATGAAAACCCACTTGTTCCGAACGAGCACGAGGTTTTGTGTAGCCTGTTGACTCTCAGAATATCAGGGAATGAAATTTTGGAGTTAATATGCCCACTAAACTTGGAGTTACATCTAACTCGAGGTCGCGGTGTGTAATTTTTTTCTGCAACTCCAAATTGAACGGTATTCTCGCTTCAACTCCAGGTGGTGAATCCGGCCTTTCTGAACAACTGTTTATTGAATAATGCCGTGGAAGAGAGTACTTACCAAATACCCACGAATTTAGTAGATAATTATTATAATAGGTAGGTAAGCAGTATTAGGTACATTACAGTACATGTCAAATTGGTCACATAAATGCGGATATTAACAAGTTTTAGGAGCTCCTTGTGTTAATTTTAATGAAATTAATTTTTTAGTTAATTGCATTAATTTAACATCTTACATTAAGTGGTTTTAGTATTAGTAGTGTTCTATTTTCGTTCAGAATAGTTTGTTGGAATATGACTTTTAGTTCACTCGTATAGGAATTCGAATTGTAGATTGTTCCTATATTAGTAATATACTGGAACGGACTATCTCGTTCCACGGTTGACTTGCCCAGTTCAACGAAAGGTATATGAAGTGCTTGGTGTAGAGAGTTTATGTAGCAGCTTCGGAATCCTCCACACACAAATTGTTCAGTCCGAATTTGGCACGAACTGAATAGGCTTGTGGAAACAGCGGGATAGTGGCTGAACCTGCATAGTACTCTGCACAGAGCAGAATGCTGGAAATACTGACTTCGTTGTGTTGTCATTCGGGTTTTTATTTTTATTTTTCTTCCTTGTGAACGTATTTATGGCTACGAAGAAGACTGTGCCACACACTGTTTTGTTTCTTGGATTTGAAAATAGTCTGTGTCGAGGATTGTGAAAACTGCCCTTGTTGAACGCTCGTTCCATCATCACCCAAACGGAATTGCTAATCCGATTCGAATGATCCGAATCTACAAAAAGTTCACTCTCCCTTTAAAATTCCCTTTGTACGGCAGATGTGTAGAAAATAAAGTGGGCGCGAGATTATTTATACGTTTTCACAAGTCCCGTTAATCCGTCCCCCCCCCCCCCTCCCTTACGAACCGAGAAAACCCTCTAAAGACAACAATCGGTCCCTTTGGACTTAACCGACAGAATTGAATGAGGTGGAAGTTGTTAGGAAGTTGTGGGGGGAAATAGGGGTTCGTCCCAAGAAAACACTTTGAAATTAAGTATTCCGCACTTTCAAAGCTTAATTTCACTATCTAGGCGTGGCCCCTCAAAACAAGCCTTATGTTCTCAAATTAGCACTTCCTTCCCCTCGCTAGTTACCGAACAGGGTATCTTCTCTGTATAATACGGAAAATTCGAGCTTTCTGATACTCGCGAACATAAAGAAAATTGATATTATTATAGCAACTCATTCAATGAATGGGTGACACCGGAATTCCTGTTTCTCTTCAAGTTCTAAAATTTGGAAATAAAATACAGTTCCAACATGAGTAGGTACAAGGCTTAGAAAGAAATCTAAAACAGGGTTGGCTAAAAACGCACGACCTTTCGGTCTTTATGGTTAGGTATAACCCAGCGCCTGGTGTTATTCTCTCTCTTGAAACTACGATTCAAGTCTGTACATCTATAATAGAATGTCCAGGTAAAATTCAAGGTTCTCAAAACAAGTCCAAGTTTTTCCTAATCAAATTCGAAGTTTTCATAGTCAGAATCGCGATTTTTCCATATCAAAAATATAAAATGTGTTTCAATTTACAGGTTCAATTTGAACTGAAATTCGTTCAGTGATATTTGCCCATTCAAAATCAAGCAAGTTTATTGAACTCATTTGACAGAAAGTGCGGATTGAAGTGGTTCTGATATTCGAAATGAAAACCCATTTACCAAGTTCGACATAAATAAAACGTTCATTTGAGGAACCTTCAATTTGATGTACCTATTATAAAACTTTGAATTTGATTTGGAAATGCTACCTATGTATAATATAAAGCAAATCCACATCGATTTAACGCGTATCGACTTGGGTGCGTATTTTATGACAATCAGGCAGGGAACTCCTTGGAATCTCACGATTATTGAAAAAGAGAAGAACTGATGTAGCATGACCGTAATATGAGCGAATTTTCGAAGTAACGTTCCATGGTTTTGTCGACGAATTCGAACACTTCTGTCCTCTAACTTTTTTGCTGTTCAAAATGGTTTCTTGTGTCAAACTAACACGTTCCTCCTTTTTTTGTATTTTATTAAATTTATTCCAATTTTGAGCATGTGAAAAAACTGTCCTTTTGAAACAAAATATCAATCCTACCCTCAAAATTTCACGTCACATGAACAACAAACACTCACACAGACACAGTTTGACAAATGCCGCCCAAGTGTAGCCATTAAAATCAAGTTGTGGAAGAAATGACAGCAGTTTCCCTCCTTATAAGGTTCTGAATGTCTCTGGTTAGGTTTACTGTCGAGGTCTGATGCTGTTCCAACTTACCTATTTTTGAATTCGCAACTTAGCCAGCAGTCACTTGTGTCCTACATCCGTAATAATTTAATTCCACACCTGATTCCTATCCATAATCGAGCACCATTCATAGGTTACACACCGTTTCACTTGTATTTTACCAATAGTTACCTCATTCAGTTCCTGTACAAAATTTATGTAAGCCTCTTATCACGTTATATAGCTATTTTTGTCAATATCATCTCGCAAAAGTTATCAATATTACTACACAAAGGTTTTATCCATGGATAATCCGTGTTCTCATGGACACTAAAGAATAGGGCTGTGATAGTATCCATATGGAGTTTTTGTGCAATATTAGATATAGGAATTGTTATATTTTCGTTATCGTACTTTTATGTAATGTTAGATATTGAGTGTTAATTTTACAAGGACTATATTTTCATATTACCAACAAAAAGGAACAGTCAAAGCTAACCCCCACCCACCTACTATATCAAAAATGTTAAACTACATCACTGCACCCAGAAGAACAGGAAAGGAGTTGTTGGCAGCCATATTCATTCAGACCAATTGGTCATGTCAATCAATGTGCTTCCAAGAAACTGTTACCTGTGATATTCCAAATTCATCCAAGTTCTAGTCATCATATTTATATTTTTACCATCGCCACATTCATCGAATTTACTTCATCTTCAAGAAAAATCCCATGGTGCCACCGATGGAGTGAAGTTACGGCTAATTTCTAACTTGAAACTACAGTTACAAGCCAATTTGGAGAAATCATCATCATCATCCGGACATCATCTCTAGTCATTCAGAACAGATAAGCCTAATCATTAAGCAAATCTGTACCTGATCAAGACTGAGTCATTATACCCGAGTCCAACAACAGATCTCCAACCATAGGCAGTGGTAGATTAGGAATATCGTATACATATAATCATCCTATAGCACAAAGTTCCTATAAGTAATATTAATTGCAATAAAATCAAGTATTTGTTGGTGCTTCATCAATTTAATACCTGTGTTTCATTGAGCATCCTTGGTTCCTGTTAGATTAAGTATTTATATTATTATTTCCTCTGTGTGGTCCTTCGAGTGTTTCTTTCATTTTCTTAATAATCTCTAACATTACTGGGTTGGGACATTTACTGCAATCAAAACAGTAGGTCTCAACCCAACAGTTGCTAAATGAGTAACTCGAAAAGCGATCCTAAGAGATTCTCTCAGCAGATCCACCATCTTGAAAAGAAGAGGACAACGGGAAAATTACGCGATCAAACCAAAAACGCTGCAAATCCCTGCACAACGGTTTATTATTTTGTACAGAATACCCTTCTTTACAGATCACAGCTCTCCGTATAGATAACCCTTTATATTATATAATATGTACTATTCTATACGTATTATGTAGATCGCAGAACCTTCGTAGTACCTAACCCCGTACTAACTAACCCCGTACTCGTTACTAGGTGCCTTCCTAAATCACGAGTTAAATGTTGCTAAAATAATTCTGTCGATGACAAACAGTACCTAAAATGGCAAAAAGAAACGCAAATAATGAAGTTCTGACGTGAAATTGTTGATTGTTGAACGTACCTACCAACAAACCCCAGCCCCTTTTACGTAAATGGTATAATGAACCGTTGTGTAATAATTTACCGTTGTGTAATAATTTACCATTGTGTAATAATTTACCCATCAATAATACCTCAACGTTTGTTCAAGTTTCACTACCTACCAACAAACTCCAAGAGCTATCATTTTCCAAATGAAATAATATCACAGAACAACCAACTCGACTTCATACACTGTGAATATAATCAGTTGATCACTAGCAATGATTTTATCTCGGGCCAATTCCCAATTATTTGCGCGTCCCTGGTGATGACATTTGGGCTAAATGTATACAATTCATTCATCCTGCTGTTGAAATACTCGTTACTATGTACCTACCTACGTAAATCACGAGTTAAATGTTGCTAAAATAATTCTGTCGATGACAAACAATAACTAAAATGGCGAAAAGAAACGCGAATAATGAAGTTCTGAAGGAAAATTGTTGATGTGGAGGGAAATAGATGCCCCTTCTGCGTAGATCACGGTTTTCTGTGGTCAATACTGCCCTCTTGGTCAAGTATTTGAACCGTTGTGTAATAACTTGCCCATGAATAATACTTGAACGGTTGTTCAAGTTGCAAAAGTACCTTTCAACAAAATCCAGCCCCTTCTTGGTAGATGAACCGTTGTGTAATAATTTACCCATCAATAATACTTCAAAGTTTGTTCAAGTTTCACAAGTACCTACCAACAAAATCCAATAGTCCACCACTTATCAAATGAAATAATGTCGCAGAACAACCAACTCCACTTCATACAGCCATCCTTGATTATAATCAGGTGCTCCCTAGTGATGATTATCTGGGCCGGATTTATACCGTTTGATTCACGATCGTGTTGACGAAGCTTTTTGGTGCAAACGAACGGCTGGTCGTACAATGCTCCGGGTGGTCTCAACAAATTGTTTAGCTCAAGGCAAATTTAATAACGTAAAAAAAACCGTACCCTTCTATCGAAAGTTTTCGAGCTACGGCGTTCTGAAAATGTCAACCCATATTTTTAACCCCTTAGAGATGACTGATAGTAACGCCGAGCTTCGAGGACCAACTAGACCTCGAAAGGAACCTATAACTCGAATTTCATCAATTTTTTGTTCATGGTTACTAAGAAAAGTGGCCCGTACGGCGGACGGAAAGAAATGTTTTTATTGCATTTTCGGATTCTACATACCTTGAAACGTAAACCATCAAATTTTGAGGGGGGTTAAAATTTTTTTTTTCATGCTCGATTCCAATGGTTCGTAATAGTAAACGAAGTATTCCAAAAAACCTTTAGTAGACGGCGACTAACGGCGTCACACTCGGAATGAGTCATATGGAATCTCCTCCCTAACGCCCCAATTTATTGTGTTGCATCAGAAAATATTTATGGAATATTCACTACCTACCATACATATACCTACGTATATATCCGCACTCAGTTCTCCTGGCACGGTACTGTAACCGCCGCCCGCGGCCTCACAAATTCCAAGCCCAACACATAAACCCTGGCAGTACCGTGGAGGGAGCCAACTATATAATATTATTGTACTATATTATATGTATTTTACTATTCCTCGTGATATCGGGGAGAAGGTCGCTGAGGTGAAAAGTCTATCCTGGGATGGTGTGGTGAACTGAACACGATAAATTCGAGGTTTTCTCCCTCGCCCATCTTCAGATCTCTTCCAACTCGAGCGTAAATTTCCAATACTTATCTCACAAAATTCATCCTGCAGGTCGTACGATGAGTTTCTGGAAGGTTGAGGTTCTCAAAGTAATTCATTAATCTTCTTTTCAAGCGTCCTTTCTTCCTCCGTCCAAATCACTATAAAACAAAAATGTTCCCGGCGTGATTTATGCTGTCCCAAAGTTAAGCAATTTCAACAAATTCGCCTGTATCATAAGTAGGTAGAGTGTAATTTATCTAATCAAAATGTGGAAAACATCCTCTGCCATTCAACATGAGGGACCTAACTACAACATTTCTATTGGTATCAACACACCAGTCGAATAGCCGTTCAGTAGTATAAAAGCATAATAGCAACAATATAACAACAAGTAACGAAAACAGAAGTACAAGTTTGTCGGCTTGCCTCAGCTTTGGGCATCGCAATTTCAAGGATGTTGTAACCGAAAATCTGCAGCGCATTCCGTTATTTTCTTATGTGTTTTCCGAAGATACAACGACAATATCTGTAATTCAGATGATTGAGTTGTTATCTATTATGTAACCGAACATTAGAAACGCGAATAACTTTGCGAAAAGCTGTTCGTAGCGATCCCAGCTGTTGAGGGTATGTGCAGGATAATATACCTTGATCGTACCGTATAGTTTACATCGAAATCGGACTCCAGTTTTCGTCTACGCATGCGCAAACGTGTTTTGCATGGAACGACTGTAACTACCCGAAGTAACAGGTAGTGGAAAAGAGCTGGGGCTTAGAGAGTATTTGCGTGGGTTGGTAATAATCGACCCCATAAATATCATCCGACGGTAACTTTTATCTCTTCTATGAGGAGCTTAGTTTAGAGGGCTTCTCGTTAGCTCTAGGTCGAGCCAATCAATGCATGGATTTCACTAGACTGGATCCAAACTATAAATGTTTTGTATGCGAAGCCGAATATATCCAAAGTACATCGAATTCTGGTTGTTTCTGTTCTTGAGTGGATGTCTATTGTACTGATTATTATTAGGTATTTATGAATACTGCAGTACTCTAATTCAACAATTGCCTTGGTGATTTTTCAGTAATTTAAAAATACACGTTTATTTAGAATCTGTCGACATTGATGTCAACTGGGACGCTCTGAAATTCTGTTGTCGTTGTTTTGCAACCACTTTCGGATTCTGCGACCTTCCCTAACTGGGTGTGCCTACGTACTGTCCTTAGATTGATTGAATATGTTTATTTATCTGCATACAAATAGGACCTCGAGGACTCTATATTTTTAACATGAAATTATTGTTTTACAAAATAATATCATAAACTTAATGTCAATAATAAAAGTAATGCATTACAAAACGAATATATATCTTGTTTTCTACAAGATTGTATGAAATTAAAAGAGAGACAAGAAAATCAAACCCTACGTATCTGCCAGAGGCCAAAGGTTTGCCGACCTTTAAGCCAGCGACCCCAAGACCGTTCAGTCTCATATGCTTCAGAATCGTTCAGTGGAAGTGTACAAAATCATTTTATAAATTCCTGTGTGAAAATGAAATTATGTTGTAATATACGATACTCACTTCGCAAACCACGAACTCAATGACGGAAGATGATACTTAGCTAAACCAGAAGTTTTCACCATTTTCGTCAAAATTGTTGATTTCTAAATTCAGTTTTTACACAAAAATCAAAGGAAAGCCACGGTTTTAGTTTTAAGGGGGAGACCTGGGCCCCATTCAATAAAAATACAACTACAATTTAACAGTTGCACAAGTGCAAGGGACCTGTAGTGCCAGGTGTACAAGACCAAGTGTTTTTAAATAAAACTACAGGTTAACAATTCATCAGGTCTTGGAGTTTCACGGACTCGTAGTGACAGGTTCACAAGTGCAGGCCTTTATAAAACATAGTTGTACAATACAGTCTTAGTTCAACATACACAGTCTTAAGCTTCACACCACTAAATTAATAAAACACAAATAAATAAACACAACAGTGACTAAACAAAATAAAACCTTACTGGTAGTGAATAATTTATTATGCCTCAGCAACACATGTGAATATTTAACAGGAGAAATAGCCTGTGTTGAACCTCTAAAACAGGCTAAATCCTGCTGTAGAATTGTTAAAATTCAATGGGACTGACAAAGATGCAATTGATAAAATTGATTGATTGATTGATAGATAAAAAACGTGAATTGTTAAAATTTACTGGGACTGACAAAAGGTGCAATTGTAGTTTCGATGAAAGCTGGTACCTACATCTTATTTTAACAACTTGTTAAAAAATATCTTCGTAAATTGCAACTTGTGGTTATATTTATGGGGCCCTGGCCGTACTAGCCGGAACACCACCCTCGATAGGTATGGTATGTATGCTCCCTGTATAAATTCTCTGTAACTGTTTATAATTTTACGTCTAGAAATGAGAAACGTGATACAACATTGAATTGATCCCTTCTGCTTCACACCCAGGAGGCGGTGGCAGTGTTTCCACATGACCTCAATCAATTTCCTCAGTTGGAAGCGAAATTTCCCGTTTTAGCGAATTTTCGAAGAAAAGGAAGCTATTGTTCTCGGTCCAAAATTTTTAAAACTCGAATTTCCGAAAGATTTTTATACCAAAATCCGTTTCAGACCATCCTGAATTCACTGCCGAAAGACACCAAAAATTATATGTATATATATATATTTATATATTTATATATATATTTATATATTTATATATGTATGTGTCATTCCAGACGATAACTCTCGACAGAATTGAGATAAAAAGTTCAAATTTGCACGAAAAATCTGTCTTGGCAATCGACAGGCTAAGTTCGTAGATGGGCAGAATCGGGTCACTCTAAGGGGGAGTTTTGGGGAGTTTTAGGGGGGAAAAATTACCCATAAATTCCCAAAATGAAACAGTCTGACAAGTGACACCTCATTTTAAAGGTTTTTCTACGCTGAACACGATGGTGAAATCAGAATTGCGATATCTCATTCCGTTCTCAAACTGGAGCACTTTGAAGATGAAGGAACGTGGTTATTTCTTGAGATAAAACAGTTTTACATAAAATCAGTTATTTCTTCGAAAATTCGCTCTTATAGCCATGCTGCATGACTGTGGTTTTTCCCTCCAAACGTGAATAATTCCCCCCCCCCCCCCCGCGTTTTCCCACCGTTGGAAGGGAAATTTTTCTCCAAACGAGACCCCCTCCCCCCTCCCCTATCACAACATATTTTAATGACAAGAAATCTTGATTGTTAAAAGTGAACACAATGTGAGGGTTAGCAGTTTGAAAAGCTGAACATTGATGTACAAGCTGTAGGAAAAAACGCTGAATTCCTTGTCACATGGGTTTATTATTCTGTTGGACATATCTACAGAAATGGTGGCTGTTCATTTATTGTTTCTTACATGTGCAATAATTGAAATTGCTATTTTTGATGGTTTCTACCAATTTTGGGTTCCAAAAACTCGAATTACGCTCATATTATTGGCAAATTATCTGTGATCATTGATGCATCTGTTAATGCTACTTTCTTGTAGTGTTATTAGGTATGCAAATTTATGGTGATTTCAGAAATCTCCCATTTTTTGACTCACAAAAAATTAATTTTGGGAGCTGAAACTTCGCTAGAACCTCTATTTTCCACTCTTCCCACTTCCACTCCTTCGTCAACCACAATTGGTCAAAATCTACTTCATATCCCGTCTCCACGTCCTAAAAACCATGGAAAACCTCACAACCTCATGTTACTGAAACACCAAAAAACCCTATTTTTACACTCATAGCACCCTTTTGTATATTCCGATCGAGCTGTAAAGTTTTGGGACACAACTAGGGCCCAAAAGGAGCCTGTGTGCGAAAGAAAAAAAATTCACAACTTTGTTTCATAAACATGTGTCGGGATATGAAAACGATCACAACTTCAGGAAGGGGCTGGATAGCAACCAAAGCGAATTTAGAACCAAGGAGGGTAAAAAATTATCGCAATTTTTTTCTGTCCCACCACACTGAAATTACGAGAGGTGATACCTAGCAGTGTTTCACAGCTCATCAATGTAAGAATGTATAGGTAACAGTGCAATTGAAGGAAAATCAATGAGATGATACAGTAGGTATGTTCAAAACTCGCTTCTAATGCATATCTAACTGTTATTATAAAACTAAGAGTCAATCTAGAATTCCAATCTGTCTAGATTAAATACTGTCCCGACCTCCAAGCCCCAACAACAAATAATACAATATATTATTTTATATTAATATAATATATTATTTATATTAAATGATAATATGATATAGTATAATATAATAAATAATAATAATAATAATAATATAATATATTCCATAATAATGTAATGGCGATGGATTATTGCAAGAATACTTGCCTCCATGTGGATTGTAGGCTATGGATATTTTTTCGGGTTAATATTATTGAACTGCCATGGAAGAATGGAAAGTTTCCCTTCTACCATGTTGAACGGCAGTAAGTACCTATATGATTAATAAGTTTGTTTTCGAGTTCTAGGTGAATTAGGAACTTCCTTTCAAGGGCCCAGTTTCCCTCATTTTTTCCCTCTAAATAGCTTTTCTCTTTTTCCCCCTCCAAGGGGTCATTTTCTCTCAAAAAGGAAATTTCCCGCAATGTGGAAACGCTGGGCGGTGGCACTCCGTAGAGACAGTACCTACTGTATGTATACTCCATACCATCGCTCCACCAGGTTCACGACTAAAATATTTCTGTAGTGAAAAATGAAAACTATTCCCTCACTCACATGGAACCATAACAATCCTAGACGGTGTCTCTTTAGAGACCACGTTTTTCTCCGGCGTTTTACGTCTGGTCGTAATAATATCGCCGAGAGCCGTAACTCACGAGGTGCGATTCCGTTTGGCCAAATAATCACGAATGGCGGTCTCCTCTGACATTTTCATATTTAATAGACCGTGAGACAGGTCTTGATACGTGTTGCGGAAGGGGTTAAACCCCATCAGAGGTTACGTCTGGCTCCCGGGTTTCTCCTACCCGGTACCGACAATTCCAACAAAACCACGAGGCTAGCGAGCGGAATAAAGTCTTTTTTACCCTCCTTTCCCGACCCAGAATAACAAAGTGACAGGAAGGGAGACGAGAGTTATAAATCATCAAGTAGAACAACTGCTATGAACTCGAGTCCACCCAGCGCGACATGTGCGGGGCTTAAGCTATAGCTGGCATCAGTAACGTCCAACCGCATCAATCATTTAGGCGCTTCTCCGATATCACGTCAGTTGTCGCGATTGCTCCTGGGAACCTAATTTATGGGGTCTTCCGCAGAAGGAGAATGTGCTGACCTCAGCTGCTCTTCTGCTGTGTGTGATATATCAAAGCATAATACACCTGTCTGGTGGACGAGCTCGCCTGTAAGTAGACTTTAAGGATCCCGTAGCTGTCTGCCAAAAACTTGCAGGTGAGAAGATTCATATCCAGCAGGTTTTCTCACCCCGAGAAGGCTCGGAAGGGTAGTTGATTTGGGGTCAAAATAGTGGTTAACCTACCTTCTATAAATGTTTATTACCATATTGAACATGAATTATAATCAATCTTATCGATAAAACTCAGTGTTTGTATGTATGTATTTCTTGAGTAGGCTGCATGAATTTCCCGCCCTGATCAGCTGAGTGAGCTCTGAGACCAGTCTCCTCCCTTTTCATCGTGCAGCGCACGGGTAATCGAGTGTGGGTGAACTCGTCTCTGAGACAGTAGATATGATTCATACAGCAGGGGTTGTTAACCTGGGCGGAGTGGGGGACGTGATTAAGGGACCGAAATAATGTTTCAGATATATTTTAGATATATATTAGGTATTCTCATATGTTTGTTAGATTTTGACCACAACAACATGGATTCTTATAAATTTCTTGTGAATTTGTACGTACTTTCTGGGATTTATTGAAATTTGTGACGATGTCTCACTTGTAATGCGAGGCCAGTAAACTGACAATTTCATCTAAAAATTACAGAAAAATCCATTGTAAAATCGCTTTGGTTACAAAATCTCGGCAAATTTAACATGTCCTAGTCCAGCAAATCTTTATAAAGAATTCTTAATTCGCCCAGTTAATTTCTGTGATTAGTTGGAATTTGCCAACTACAAAATAATTAACTAACGCGAAAATGACTAAATTGGCTCCGGTTTTGATGTAAGACGTAAAATTATTGAAAGAAGAAATACATTTAATGAATATATATAAATATATATGAGTGGGAAAGGCCCTCTTACGTTTACAGCTGTAAGTGATATAAGACCAACAACATGGCTCGAGGACAGTAACTATTGATATAAAAGGTCAAGGGTGCCCTTAAGATGTGTTTAAAGGATATCTTCGGGACTGTTCTGGGTCTCAGAATAATGTTGTGACTGAGGATATTCAAGTCGATTTCTAGCAAAACTTGGAAGTGAAATAGGTAACCCAAAAAGATAACTCAGATCTGAAGCTATAGGTACCTTTGCATTGAAAGTTTTTGCGGGACAAAAATAGCTAGAAATGAGTGAAAAATGGCTAAAATCACTTAAACTTGATAGGTAGGTATATATTTACAGAGATTAAATAAAAGCGTCTGGCAATTCGAGTAGGCAGTATAGCTTCCTCATTTCAATCACAGTTGGGTAGGTTCGTTTTGATACGGGACGATCTGCGATCCAACCCGCGTGTACCCTCAAAATGTCAGCTCTCTACTACTATTTTTCGCGTTGTTAGAACCGTTACAAAGAAATAGTCAATACTTCATGTTAGCTGTTGAATAACGGAACAGCTGTTACATACAGACGAAAGTTACATTACGATTCCAATGAAATTCATATGGAACTATCAAAGTACTATTCTTGATCGACCCTCCAAATCTGAACTCATTTCAACGATATTAAAAGTAGTTATGGGCGTTTTAAGTATTTCACATTTGCGCATGCGCAGACAAAACGATTTCCAGGATTTTGAAACGGGACCACCTGCGGTCCAACCCGCGTGTACCCTCAAAATTTCAGCTCTGTACGACTATTTATCGCGTAGTTAGAAGAGTTAAAGAAATGGTCAACATTTCATGTTCGCGCATGCGCAGACGAAAGTTACATTACGATTTAAACGAAATTCATAAGGAACTATCAAAGTATTATTCCTGATCGACCCTCCACGTTTTAACTCATTTCAACAATATTTAGGGCAGTTATGGGCGTTCCAAGTATTTCACGTTTGTGCATCCGCGGACGGAAGTTACGGTGCTTTTTCAATGATTTTGGTATGGGACCATCTGTGACCCAACGCGCACCTAGCTTCAAAATTTCAGCCCATTTCAACCTTAATTTCGGGTAGTTGTGGGCATTACAAGGAATTACCACAAACCAAAAATTTTCCCTGATTCTGATACGACAAATGGTATTAGAAATTTTCATTTTGGAGGTCATTCATTCTTTTTTTTTTTTTTTTTTTTTTTTTTTTTTTTTTTTTTTTTTTAAACTCAATCACGAATCCAAGGCTTCCCTGCCTTCGGTAGTGAGGAAGCAAGAAACTATTTCAATGGGAAAAAAACAAGAATTTTCTCGAAAAAGTGGGTTAGGGGGGTTTGTCAAAACAGCTAAAAATCGTCCAAAATGCCTAAGTCACCAAATTTGAAAATCGCTCTTACGGCCTTGCTGTACGTCTGGATCCTTTTCTTGGTCGATTCTATTGTCCATTATTGAAAATCCGAAACGAAAACGCATAACAGTGGTCTAGCGCTGGGAGTTTCTTGCATTCCGCAACTTATGTCTCATATCCACTAGTTTCCCTGTACGTCTGGTCTGGCTTTTCCAGTGTCGAGGGGAGGGCCTTCATTATTTTTTCCACGGAAAAGCCTACGGCAGCTCAGCATCGCATCCTTCATCTGTCGAGGTATTATTTTCTTCCCCGAGGCCTCCACAGCCTGGGGGGACCATATCGCTCACTCGCACCCCCCCCCCCCCTTTTCTTGCGTCCCTGAAAACTTTTATCCGCGTTTCTTCCCCTCAGGGTTGGGCCACTCATTCCGTTAAGTGCTTGTTCAACAACCCGTGGCAGCAAACGACCCGGAGCTTATCAGTGGGCGACGCGGAATGTTTTATTTGATTCAACATTGCAAACTGAATTACGGCTGCGTGATGTGAATAATTTGTTGTGTGTAATGTGGCGGTTCGACTCGATAATGACAGCCAGATGAACACTATCAACCATATCCCGTTAAATGCCAAACGGTTTTGGCTTTAATTCTAAAAGTCATTAAGTAGGTAATTACTAACCTGCTTCATAATTGCGGATCACTGTTTTCTGTACTACCCCCTCGTACCCTCTTACTACCCTCAGGAAAGCCGTAAATCGAGTGCTGTAGCCAGCCGGGCAAAATTTCGTTTCATAATATACGCGGTGGATTCAAGAGTTTCATTATTAAAAATTGAGCGTCGCCCATCTGGCTCGTCGATCCGCGAGCGCCCTTCTGGATGAACAATGAACGGCACAAGCGGGTACACGGACTCGGTGTACAACGCTTTTGTTTCTCTGATGGCCACTGCTCCGACAGAACTCATTTCATTTACCTGCTATGTCCACACAACCTACATTGAAGATGACGCCTCGTTTCCTCCATGTGGGCTGCTTTGCTCCCTGAGAGCCATCTGACGTCCACAAACTGCTGATTCGTACCATTCTGATTGTAGCAAACAGTTCTATACCCCACACCCCAACATACATCACGTGGTACCTGCATTGAAGGACATAAAAATGGAAACGAACATGAAAATAGAGAGCTTGAAGCGAGGCAGCGAGAGTAAGCTCAGGAATGCTGCTGCTGACAACCTTCAGCTTCTCCAGAAATGCTGGGATACTTACCTAGAGGACAAGGACGAGATGGCCTACATCACCAACATCGACAACCGCTGTAATTTGCCAAAATGAATAATGGTTATAATTGTTCGATGAAGGTTCCTATTGTACCTGATAGTAACATAACAATATTAGCAAATTCGAACCAAAACAATAGCTTGAAAAAAAAAATTGTATAATAAATCAACGTAATCAGCTGTAAGAGTCTCTCTTATTATTTCATTAATTCATGGGAAATAAGTATAGCATTTGGGATGGACTTTTACCCAGATGGATCGTCGCGAGCTCGGGAAGGTGTACCCAGTTAGGCCTATAGTCTTTACCCAGTTGGGCGGTAGTTTGACTAGGATTTATCCAGATGGGAACCGCCCTAAAAATTATTACTTGTCGTTATTCGCGAATTCATAGCGTGTTGTTTTGATTGATTTTAATGAAAATTTCTCCGCGTATTTTGAAGATAGACGGATAGAAGACGGATTTGTTCCTGAAAGTGTCATTCAAATCGGGCCATAGCTTTTTGAGAAATTGATCAGGTGTCTTAGATTTCGCGTTTGCGTGTGCGCAGTGGTCATACCAATTATCCGAGCATTTTGAAGTTCGTAGGGGACCATCTAGAAGCTACACCCCAACTACCTTCCTTGAACAAAATCTGGCCATTGGTTCGCAAGAAATTTAGAACGTCGGATTCGCGTTTGAGCATGCGCATCGGCCGTACCGATGATGCGATTGTTCATAGGGAACCATCTGGGCCCAACTCGCATAATCACGGAAAACTTCAGGAAATCGCATTCGAAATGAGGACGTTATGCGTGTGGCAAGGATTTGCGGACACTGACGGAAAGACACCGAACCAAATTTGTTCATATATCAACAAACTCCAAACCGTCATTCTTCAAATTAAATAATATCATGGAACAACCAAATCGACTTCATACATCTGTTCATCATCTCTAAGCTGGAAAAATACCGTATCACATTATTTTCATTCGCACTCATATTAACTATGCCAAACTTGAGGGCTTCTACTTCCCTACTGTGAATGAACGGTTGGACGTACAGTGGAGATCTCTGTTGTTTAAAAAAAATCCTCATGTGCGAAATCAATTTAAAAACGCTGCAAAGTCCTTGTCGCATTTATTATTGTATTAGACAATACCTACCGAAATGCTGAAAATACATTTATTGTTTCTTTCCTGTGAGGTTATTGAAATAACTATTGTTGATGGTTTTTCACCAATTTTGGCCTCCAAAAACGCGAAATAAGCTCCTAATTTACAAATATCTATATTAAATTTTATAAATTATCTTTGATCATTTGTAGTGTCATTTAATAGTCTTGATTCACCTGTTGAAAGTACTTCTAATGTTATTATACAAGTTTATGGTTATGGTAATTTCAGACTATTTCCCAGGTTTGTGACTCATAAAAAAATGAATTTTTGAAGCTGAACCTTCGTTACAACCTCAGTTCTCACCCTTTGATCAAAATCAACTTTATATTCGGTCTTCTCGCTCTAAAAAACATGGAAAACTATACCTCACAAGCTCAGGTGAGGGATTTGTACACCCATTTCTCAGCCATAACACCCCTCGGTGTATTTTGATAGGGCTGCCGTGCTTCGGAACACAACTAGAAACCAAATTTGTTCCCAAATGAGGACCCAAACTGAGTGCGGAAAGACGAAGGTTTTAGACCAAATTTTAACGTAAATTTAAAGCTGAAACTTCGTTAAACCTCGATTTTCCACTCTTTGGTCCAAATCGACTTCACATTCGGTCTCCTCGTCCTAAAAAACGTGGAAAAAGATACCTAAAAACTCACACCTAGAACACCAAAAAACTCCATTTTTCCCCCATTTTTCATCCGTAACACCCCTGGGTATATTCCGATCGGACTGAAAAGTTTCGGGACAGAAATAGGGCTCAAATGGAGCCTCTGTGCGAAAGAACGAATTTTGTAGACTGAAATTGAAGTAGATATGCTTGATACGGCGGACGGACATTGCATTTTTGGAATCGGCGCACCTTGAAACGTAAAAGAAAAAATTTTGAGGGGGTGTTATAAAATTTGTTTGCTGAGCGAATGCATAGGCGTAAATTCATAGGTGTATTCACAGAATATTAAACCAGAACGTCAAAACAAAACTTCTACCTGTTGAAAATTTAAAGCTACGGCGTTTTGAAAAATTCGACCCCTATTTGTCACCCCTTAGAGATGACTGACAGTAACATCACGGTAACTAAGAAAAGTGCGAAGTACGGTGGACGGACAGAAATGTTTTTATTCAATTTTTGGTCGACAAATTTTCTTCTTCGTGGTCGATTCCGAAGCTTCACTGTTGAAAATAATAAACCAAAATGTTGTAAGGTACGTGTAGTGATAACTTCGCCTTACGGAATTCTGTCGCTCAGATAGTCCAATATTGTTACGTAGGTATGCACGGGAGTTTTACTGTATGCAAGACTCCATCCAGGGAACAAAATGTCTGTGAACTTGAGCGCTGGTGGGCAAATCTTAATCAATGTTTGCTAATAAATTCTTATCTCATCTGCACTTAAATTCTTATAGTAATTATCCATCCTGCAAACGTATTTTCAATTTCTACTGTTTCGTGTAGAAATCTGCTTTCAAAGTGTCGCTCGCTTTCAAAGATCAGGAAGTTTTATTAAGGGACGTGCTTTATCACGAAACGTTTGGGAGAATGAAAGTCTTTCTATCTTTACACTTCATTTAACTTACCTCCAAACCCCTCCACCCAACGTTTTATGTTAAGTATAAGGGCCACTAGACATCTCCGTTAAACCTTATAACGGCCGCCGAGTCCCGTTACTAATGATGATGATAAACCACGGAGGAAGGGTCCTTGCCACTGAAGGACATTATTTGGGTAATATATGTTACACTTTGTCACCTTTATAGGGCTTTATAGCCGTGGAAGGGGGAGAGGGCTCGATGTGGGATACCTGGAGCCGGTTTTCACCTTTTCACATATTACCGTCACGCTTTTTACGTCGGTTTCGATCTTGAAAAGTGGATGTTATAACGTACTTAAGTGCCTATAATGCAGTGGGTGAGAGTTTTATGAGTTGGGTTATGACGCAGGGAACGTGCACAGGTTTCGAGCAGAGCGCTCTGTCGGCAGCCTGCGGCGAAAGTACGAGTATTTCACACCCACTATAAATACCTGTCTAGTAGGTACTTCAGTAAGTACCCGTGTTTTCCTGTTTAACACTTCCCTTCTCTCCATTCTCCGACTCTGATGGCAATTGCACTAATCAACTATGAATGATTGATTCTATAATAAATTATGATTTTGAATATGACTGGTATATCTACTTGAAAAACAAGGCGAAGAAAATAACACTGAGTTATTAAAACGTTATCTGTTTCCACCAAGAACAAAATTCACTGTTGAACCGGTTTCGCTGACTTATTCTAACAACTACTTACAATCAAGTTATTTTTTGTCACTGACGACGGTTTGATCACCGAAATCAGTCTAACGGTGAATTTTGTTCTTAGTGGAAATACATAATTATATAGTTACATAGTTTTCATTACTCAGTATTTATTTTAAATTACCATGAAAACCCTTTGTACTAAATTCTGCGGGCTCTAGAGCGGTAGGCATCGAACAGAAGCCACGAAAAATTCGCACTTGATTAGGACAATTTCGCAAATTTCTCACAGATACGAACCCTTTTCATATGGGTCTGACTGTCTGTGTCTGTCGTAATTTTATTCATTGGATATTTAAATGAAAACTGTGGGTCCACTAACACTCATAGCGATTGGCGTGATGATGAATTTCATCGCTACCCAGGAACCCGTCGTGAAATCTTCTACTTCCTTAAACTCCGCTTCTACCAAAAATCACCCCAGCCACTAACACAAATCCTACTCCTAAAAAACTACAAGAGCGATTCGCGTTATTTTTTATTGAAACTAAATTCCATTCTGAGAACTAACACCAACCGAACTGCGATAAGTAGTTGTTTTTCAATGATCTTACAGACGTCATTGCACCCCTCTCGCCTGAGCTGGACTGTGGCGTCAAAATTCTCAAGATGGAATCTACTTCCATTTGAAAAAAATGAATAAATAAATACGAGCGCATACCCCACTGGCAAAAGTCATCATAAAACGTTTCTAGAATATCAGCTCCCTGACGGATTTTGATTAAACTGATAAAGTAGAAATCGAACTTAACGGGCGGAATAATGTTTTGTACTGCCAAAAGTAGGTAGTCTTTTTCTCGTTTCTTCAGGTAAACTCCCCACAATAAATTTATTATGTTCATTGAATTATTCAATAATTTGTTCTAATTTATTGAATAACTGTTTTTTCAGACCGGTTAGGAGTTCGGAGTAAATTCGACGAACATACCTCGGGGAAGATGGTAATTTTGGTTTATTCTGTGAATAATTACACCTATGTATTCGCTTAGCAAAAAAATGTATAACACCTCTGTGATGACTTTGAAATTGGCGCATTCATCACGAGCGGCGTGAGGGAGGATGTGTCCGGTTTGGTTATGGGCGTACCACCACCTTGCCCAGGATCTTTTCGGAGTGTGTCCGCTTTGGTTATGGGCGTACCACCACCATGCACGGAATCTTTTAGGAGCGTTGCCTGGTTTGGTTATGGGCGGACCACCACCATGCCCAGGATCTTTTTGGAGTGTACTAGGTTTGGTTATGGGCGGACCACCACCATGCCCGAGATCTTTTAGGGTAGTCTGCTTGGTTTGGTTATGAGCGAATCACCACCGTGCCCAAGATCTTTTAGGTAAAGGAGAGAGACTAAGTAAGGAGGAGAGAGAGTAGTCAGCGACTAGAGGAGAGCGTAGAATGAGTAAAAAGGTGCAGGAGGCGAGTTTTTATAGGCTTGGGAGCCGTCTCCCTCCATCCGCTAGCTAGTAGAGGATGGTGGGGATCTCCAGGCTGGCCCTCGGCTCTCCTGCGTCTTCTGTCCCCACTTCTAGGTTTATTTGGCGAGATCTTATTTCTACGTACAAGAGTTGTGGTTCTGGGAGGATACCACGATACCTCTTCAAATTTTTTTTACGTTTCCAGGTGCGTAGATTCCAAAAATGCAATGACCGTTTGCCGTATTTAGCGCATCTACTTTATTTTCGCTCTAAAAAATCCGTTCTTTCGCACGCAAGCTTCATTTGGGTCAGTTGTGTCCTGAAACTTTGTAGCCCGATCGTAATGTACCCAGGGGTGTTATGAGTGAAAAGTGGGCGTAAAAATAGGGTTTTTTGGTGTTTTGGTAACTTGAGCTTGCGAAGTATAGTTTTCCATGTTTTTTAGGACGAGGCGACCGAATACGAAGTCGATTTTGACCGAAGAGTGGAAAATTGAGGTTCTAACGAAGTTTCAGCCTTAAATTTACGTCAAGTTCTGGTGTAAAATCTTCGTTCTTCCGCACACAGTTTGGGTCCCCATTTGGGTCCTAGTTGTGCTCCGAAGCTCGGCAGCCTCATTGGAATTCGCCCAGGGGTATTACAGGGGAAAATTGGGTCTAAAAATAGAGGTTTTAGTAAACATGAGCTTGTGAGGTATCGTTTTCCATGTTTTTTAGGGCGAGGAGACCGATTATGAAGTTGATTTGAGTCAAAAAGTTGAGAAATTGTCTGAAATCACCATAAGTTTGTATAGTAAGTAGTAGAAGTAGAGTTGTAGAAGTAGTATCAACAGGTGAATCAAGACAGTTAAATGGCACTATCAGTGATCATAGATGATTTGTAAAAAATAAAAAAATAAAGGAGCCTAACTCGTGTTTTGGGGGGCCAAAATTGGTGGAAACCATCAAAAGTACCTATTTCAATGATTGCACATGAAAGAAATGATGAATGAGCAGCCAACATTTCTTTAGATATGTCCAATAGAATAATAAACCCATGTAACAAGCACTTCGCAGCGTTTTTTACATACACTAAACAATTATTTGAATATTGTAACGTTTGAAGAGCAGAAGACTGATCGAATCCATGTCCATGGTCAACAAATTTATCAAGTGTGAGGTTTGTAAAGAAAGTAGGTATGTACCTACGTTACTTCAAAAATACGTTTATTTGGTTAGGAACTATTTACCACGTCTGGTCATGAGATCTGACCTCGATGATTTTAACCTGCTTATTAAACACGTAGGTACTTATGTTATAGATTCTCCGAGTTGTTCGTCTCGTTAATAGGTTCTTTATATCAGTACCGTCAATGAGTATTTCGGATGGAAGCTAGTAGAAAAACGCTGCAATGTCCTTGTCACACGGGTTTATTATTCTACTGGACACACCTACAGAAATTTTGACTGTTCATTTATTGTTTCTTCCATGTGCAATAAGTTAAATAGCTATTTGTGATGGTTTCCGCCAATTTTGGCCCCCCAAAAACACAAATTACGCTCTTTTTTTTCCAAATTATCTTCTTTTTTTCAAATTATCTTTGATCAGTGGTAGTGCCATTTAATTGTCTTGATTCATCTGTCCACACTTTTTCTAGTGATATTATACAAATTGGTGGCCATTTCAGACAGTTTTTCCAGGTTTTTGACTTATAAAAAAACTGAATTTTGGAACCTTGAACCTTTGTTAGAACCTCAACTTTCCAATCTGGTCAAAATTGACTTCATGTTCGGTCTTCTCGTCCCCAAAAACATGTAGAACGATACCTTAAAAGCTCATGTTACTAAAACACAAAAAGTACCTATTTTATACCCATCTTTCACTCGTAACACCCTTGGATAGCATGTGTGCGAAGGAACGACTTTTTTAGACCGATAATGAAGCCGGTATGCATAATACGGCGGACGGACATTGCATTTTTGGAATCTACACACCTTGAAACGTAAAAGAAAAAATTTTGAGGGGGTGTTATAAAAATTTTTTGCTGAGCGAATACATAGGTGTATTATTCACAGAATAATAAACGAAAATCTTGAAAACCGCGTGTAGCTACTTTACTCCTTTTCGGTGGATTCGAAGCTTAATCTTTACTAGAAGCCGCGGATACCCCAAGCCAACATCAACAATTATTTGTCGAAGACGACTGAAACTGCCTGAAAAGTAATTTTAGTTTCTGACTAATTGGTTTGGAAGTTCCCTACGAACATTTCAAATGAGAGTGTAGATGGGTCGCTACTTGTAGAGAGAGAAATACTATCGGATTCAGTTAACCAAGTGGAGCCGAACTTTAATTGCTAGATCTCATTAGACGAATGTGCCAGCCAAACTCTCCGAGGCATTTAGTAACATAATCTATAAAGTGGTGAGAAGTCACATAGTTTAGACTTAGTTTAAAATTTCAGGTTGCAGGTATTGTTCAAGTTCTAAGACGGGTGTCTGAGAGTGGGGATACACAATAAAAACGCTGCAAAGTCCTTGTCACATGGGTTTATTATTATATTGGACATACCTACAGAAATGTTGGCTGCATGCGTAATAATCGAAATAGCTAGTTCTGATGGTTTTCATTAATTTTGGCCCCTAAAACACAAATTAGGTATGCTTTTTTTACTTTTTTTTCCTCCAAATAACTAACCTTGATCATTTGTAGTGTCATTTAATCGTCTTGATCCACGTGTTGACACTTTCTCCAGTGTTATTATACAAACTGATGGTGATTTTAGACGATTTCCCAGGTTTTTCACTCATAAAAAATCAATATTGAGAGCTGAACATCCGGTACAACCTCAATTTTCCACTCTTTGGTCAAAATCGACTTCATATTCGGTTTTTTCGTCCCCAAAAACATGGAAAACGGTATCTCAGAAGCTCATGTTACTAAACGCTGCAAAGTCCTTGTCACATGGGTTTATTATTCTACTGGACATACCTACAGAAATGCTGGCTGTTCATTTATTGTTTCTTTCATGCGTAATAATCGAAATAGCTATTTCTGGTGGCTTCCACCAATTTTGGCCCCCAAAACTTGAGTAGGTAGGTACGCTCTTCTTTTTTTTTTTCTTTCCAAATTATCTTTGATCATCGGTAGTGCCATTTAATCGTCTTGATCCACGTGTTGACACTTTATCCAGTGTTATTATACAAACTGATGGTGATTTCAGACGATTTCCCAAGTTTTTCACTCATAAAAAACTTTTACTACATGTAAACTTATACTACAGAGAACGTTTACTACATGTAAACGTTCTCAAGTGTCCCACTAGATATAATTAGGAATGAACTTCACAAGTTCGTTTATTCATCAATTTTGGGTGCTGAACATTTGGTAGAACTAAATTTTCCACTCTGGTCAAAATCGACTTCATATTCGGTCTTCTCGTCCCCAAAAACATGGAAAATGATATCTCAGAAGCTCATGTTACCAACGTGTTGCTAAAACGCAAAAAGTAGGTACCTATTTTTACACACATTTTCACTCATAACACCTCTGGGTATATTCCGTCGGGCTGAAAAGTTTCGGGACACAACTAGGGCCCAAATAGAGCATGTGTGCGAAAGAACGAATTTTTTAGACCGAAAATGAAGCCTGTACACGTGAAACGGCGTACGGCGGACGGTCATTGCATTTTTGGAATCTACGCACAACGGAAAAGAAAAAATTTTGAAGGGGTGTTATAAAAATTTTTGCTGAGCGAATACATAGGTGTATTATTCACAGAATAATAAACCAAAACGTTCCAGTCATGCCCACATGAGCGACTTTCAAAGTCGGTCGGATTAATATTTTTGACCCCCAAAATGCCGCAAAGTTGTGACAGAGTGTGACAGTTGTGGTGGACCCTCGAGAGTCCCCCTCCTAGACCAGCGAGATCATAGGCGGTTAAGAAGCGATATCGATTAGCCTTCCGTCCAGCGACCCCCTTCTCCACAGGACCAAAAAACTACTCGATAATAGCCTGTTGCAAAGTTGACCCGTATTTTTGGCGGAAATAATTTTGCACAATTATTGAAACGGTGTTTTTCGTCTTGAGTCACCATTTTATACCACATCTGGGGATTTTATATAAATTCAGTGGTTTATAATTTTTACCAATTTTTACTATTTTTGACCCTCACAAACTCAAATTTGGCCCACTTCAAGTTGTTTAAAATTGCTCATCTTCGAACTTATCATTTCATTCTGGCACAAGTTAGCATTACACACATATGAACAGATTAGATCGGAATGGATTCAGAATGATCTGAAACGGAAAAGAATCAAACGTTTGAGGACCTTGAGAATTCTTGTACTAAGAATGTTTGACACATTGCAATGTATTTTCTCCTTACGTTCACTTGAGACATGATACGTTTACTACAGTGGCGAAACTTGGAACGCAAAATATTGATTTCGGATGCCAGCGTTCCGTGGTTTCTAGAGCACCATGTGACGCTGCTTCTGCATTCATCTGGCTGGCATCGAAGCTACTTGTTCTTTGTAACTCCTCATCGGCAACCCTTTACCGTAACACTCGAGCTGTTTGCAGTAAAAGGTTAATAATACGTGATGGATTTAAAGTCCTCCCTTCAACCCCCCCCTCACCACAATATTTGCCAAAGGTATTCGAGAGAGATTTTTCCTGGCCCTTCCGGAAAAAATTGATTGGCCCGTTCTAGCGAAACCCCTCGCCGCAACAACCCCATCCGTAGGGTGAATCATAAGACTCGACCTCGGCGTTATATCAGCTCGAGGGCAGGGAAAAATTCATTTCAGTTTGGGCCGAGTCCATTGTTTTGCCCGTCAGACGTAGTTTGGAGCAACAAGGAATCAATTCCATCACGCTCAACAACCGCAGTTGGGGAGTTATGCCTACTAGTAAATCTCTTCACAGCGGAACCGCCTTCGTTTTGGGCCTGTTTTACGAGCTCCGTAATAACCGGTTGAACATCATCAGTCATATCATGTCGATAAGTTCCGCCACTCATCTCTTCAGGTAGTCCCGGTAGAGATTTCGCTCGTTCATTGAGAGCCTGCTGTCGAGGACTGAGATTATGAAGGAGCTTAATATAATATATTAGCGGTAAAGACGAAGCGGTGGCGGCACTTCTTTACAAACCCTTGTTCGTTCTGGCTTGGCATGGCGATCCACGGGGAAGCCCGACATTATGCGCTCAGAACCTTCCGGAAGATGCCGTCCATTTTTTAAAAAAACCCAAATTTCTCCCTTATTGGGAAAAACATCTGATCATGGATATGTCTGTTTTTCACAGTAAGGGAGAAATTAAGTAATTTGCATAGAGTGATAGATGATTGAAGTCGTAAAAAAAGTAAACTACACTGAAAAAATATTATTTTTATTTTTTCTAACCACATGCACTACATGTAGGGATTGATACATCAGTATTGCTGATTAAAGGTTTGTGGTATGAAAAATATGAAATGTAATTCCTAGTTTGTATATTATACTCGATGTGGCCTGTGAAAACAGCATCAATACACGTGTTTCTCCTTGTTGAATTTTAAATTAATTTTAAATTAATTTTAATTTTGAATTTTAAATTTTAAATTTCCTTCATAAACTCAAAAAACTTCACACCGTCATTGCTCTTGAGATTAGTATTCGAATCACGCGCGTGGCTAATCTTCGTGCCGAACGCAAGGACGCCAACAACGTATTGGCAAAACTACAAAACATCTAGAAAAATTAATATATTTTCTTTTTACTTTGTAATTTACTAGAAATCAGAAATAAATTTATATAAAATAAATAAATAAACATCTAGAAAAATGCATATCTTTTATTTTTTGTTCATTGTACCATATTACAGCTTCATAGAGTGAATAGCTTAGAAATTAGCTTTAGGTGCCACTCAGCTGATCCGGGGCCTGGGCAGTCAAGTTAAAGTCCTAAGGAGCCTACCTACCAAATTACAGCTTCATATCGTGAATAGCATAGAAATTAGCTTTAGGAGCCACTCAGCTGATCCCGGCCCTATGCTGCTTAAAGTGTAAGTCCTAAGGAGGCTACATGCCAAATTTCATGTCTCTACCACCAGGGGAATTGCGCCAAAAAACGTCACATTTTTTTGTATCATGCGAATTTGTATCACGCAACTTTTGGAATGACCCCCAGCCATAAGACATATCCATGTCAAAATGTGCGGTATAAATTCGTGTGAAATAAACAGAAATTTCCCTCCCAGACCCACAACCACTATATTTGCAAACTTTAAGATCTCGCAAATAAACACGCAGCAGTGGGAAGACGCTGGGGATGAAAGCCCAGCCTGATTCCCCTCCATCCCCTACCAACTAGGGGATGGAGGGAGACGGCTACCGGGGTCTATAAAGGCATCTTTTTCCTCATTCTACGGTATCCTCTAGTCGCTGACTACTCTCTCTCCTCCTTACCTCATCTCTCTCTCCTCTCCTAAAAGATGCTGTGCATGGTGGTGGTCCGCCCATAACCAACAGCCAAATTCTCCTAAAAGATCCCAGGAAAGGGTGGTGATTCGCCCATAACCCGCCTGGGCATATCCTCACACCATCGTGATGAAATGCGCCAATTTAAATTCATCACAGTGGTGAACCCGACGTTCACACAACCTTCTGATCCCTTGAATTCATCACCTTCTGATTCCTCAAATTCATTTACAATTTTAAATTCATCGCAATTGTGAACCCGACGTTCACACAACCTTCTGATCCCTTGTATTCATCACCTTCTGATTCCTCAAATTCATTTACAATTTTAAATTCATCACAATTGTGAACCCGACGTTCACACAACCTTCTGATCCCTTTCAACTCATCACAGTCCCGCAATTTTACATTTTAAATTCAAAATTCACCTGACCGATTTAAAATTCCAAATTTGCCTGACGCAAATTTAAATTCATTCATTCTGCTCCCTCAACATTCACGCATCCTTCTAGATCTCCCGAACCTCACAGGGCCTTCTGATCCTTTAAATTCATCACACATGCTTCCTTCTCAATATGGAGTTTCCCTCAAACTTCTCGCAACCCCTCGTCATTTTGGTTTATTATTCTGTGAATAATACACCTATGTATTCGCTCAGCAAAAAATTTTTATAACACCCCCTCAAAATTTTTTCTTTTCCGTTTCAAGGTACGTAGATTCCAAAAATGCAATGTCCGTCCGCCGTACGCCGTATCAAGTGTACAGGCTTCATTTTCGGTCTAAAAAATTCGTTCTTTCGCACACATGCTCCATTTGGGCCCTAGTTGTGTCCCGAAACTTTTCAGCCCGATCGGAATATACCCAGGGGTGTTATGAGTGAAAATGTGTATAAAAATAGGTACTTTTTGCGTTTTAACAACATGTTAGTAACATGAGCTTTTGAGGTATCTTTTTCCATGTTTTTGAGGACGAGAAGACCGAATATGAAGTCGATTTTGACCAATGACGCGGAAATTGAGGTTTTACCAAAGGTATAGCTCCCAAAATTGGTTTTTTATGAGTCAAAAACCTGGAAAACTGTCTGAAATCACCATCAATGTGTACAATAACATTGGAAAAAGTGTAAACAGGTGAATCAAGACCATTAAATGCCACTACCAATGATCAAAGATGATCTTTAAAAAAAAAAAAAAAAAGCGTACCTATTTCATGTTTTGGGGGCCAAAATTGGTGGAAATCATCAGAAATAGCTATTTCAATTATTCCACATGAAAGAAACAATACATTTAACAGCCAACAAAAATCTCTAGAACTCCAATAGAATAATAAACCCATGTGACAAGGACTTTGCAGCGTTTTTTTTTCGGCGGACCATCACTCTCACTTGCGATCGCTCCCCTCTCAACTACACCCAACTACCGCCACTCCGCGGACCCCTTTCCCCTTCTTTCACTTTTTATCACTGCCCCCTCTGCAACCCCACTCACCCTTTTACCAATAAGTCCCCCTACCCCACCACCACCCCTTCCCCCAACGTCATGGGAGGCCTTAAGGCTAAATGTAACGACAAGTTAGTGAGATTCTCAGATAAGAGATGGCAGCACTATCGGGGGCAAATTTCCTTGACTCCTCACAGGAGAACGAATCAAGATATTTTGAATCTGAAAACGGATTTGATAAGATATCAACCCATAGTTTGGACGAAATCGGTTTAAAAAATTTGCACAATTTTTTTGCGCACTGTTCAAAACAATTTTTGATTAAATTGAGACTTTTTCAAAAATGTCGCCTTATACAGCAGTGTGCCCATGCATACAGTGTACAAATCCGTTTTCAGAATTGAGATTGGTCAAAAATTACGATCGTAATCCTTAAGATTGGTGAAACAATAGTAGGGCTGACGGGGTGGAGGAGTGCGCTCGAGCGAGGGGGGCAGTTTGGTGAGGTGGTGCCGGCCGCCTGGACCCCTCGTATGAACGTTCTCCGAATTCTCCTACTCAAGGTCGGCATCAAAATCGAGTCTTCCTGATGTTGGTTGGAAAAGAAGTTTTGTCTGTGAACAGGATTGGGTCAAGCCTTGTCTCACGTTTGTGGACTACGAGAAAAGGGGGGCCTAAGTTGGGGGTAGTAGATTTCGTTTTTTTCTTGTAGGGGATGTGACTGATACGCAAAATCCATGTTTTTGACAACGGTGGCCCCCAAAATTTTGGTCAAAATGCGAGAAACCTCAAAATTTTCGCACTTTTTTTGTTTTTCCCCCATTTTGGCCATGATAGAGCGCGTTTTTGACAAAAAGTGTACATTTTGAAACTGAATTAGATTTGCTAGAATACTAGAATAGGCTCGGTAGACTCAATAGTTTCCGAGATACAGCTAAAATACCATACCTACCCCCACTCTCAAAACCGCGTTGTGAAATCCAATTTTTTTCTCGTATTTTTCGCTATATCCCCAAAACGTATTGTCACATCCGGAATTTAGTAGTGAAGTATTTCAAAACTCAAATAATTTTAGATTGTATTGCAAGTTGTCCCTAAATACATACAGACTACATACACACTTTCAAAATAATTTTGTTACTTTTGCGCACTGCAACAATTTTGTATTGTTCACAAAGATTGGCAGGTACCTACAACAGCGTGCCTACATGCATATAGATGTTTCAAAAAATACAAGTCGATAATGAATCTAGTCTTGAAAAATTAAACTGGGTATTTCAAATCTGAGCAGTATCGAAATTAGGGGACATATAGGTACAGATCATCAAACACTTGAAACATTTCTGCTGTTGAATATACTATATTTGCTTTCAAAATAAAGTATTATACTTTGAGGAATTTTCATCCCAAGTCCTGGGTAGGCTCCCGTATTTCCAGCGAACGTGGTATCCTTGGATCAATAATTTCTGGGAGCAGAACATTTTCATAACAATATTTCAACTTTGTTATCATTTTGTCCTCCCAGAATGAGCGATCCCTTTGTATTATCTCGTAATGTAGATCCCTAGGGGTCCACACTACGAAAAAACAACGCTCTCTCATCGTTATTTCCAATTGTCCTTGAATTTGGAAGAAGTAGTCGCTAGTTTTTTTAAGTTTTTTATCTTTACCCAAACAAAAATTTTTAAATTTGTGTCCAGAGTTTTCGCTCTGGAAACACTAAAGTTTCGCACCATAGTAATGCACCAAACAGACTCATGAAACCTACTAAACACTATGATCGCAACATTTTCCATGGAAATTGGGTAACGGAGTTACGAAATATGGACGCACGCGTTGTTGTAGAAGTCCATTTTTGTGAAGCCAATTTTTGTTGGAGCAGTGCAATAAAGTTTTGGCACATCAAAAACATCAGGTAGGTACATACTGTTGGCAAAGTAAATACCATTCAGATTGCATTTTTACGGATATTATGGGTGTTACTACCCGTTCAACGGTTTTCACTTCAAAACTCCTAAAAAACGCCTCATTTTTGCCAGTTTTTTGTCCATAAAATCCAAACCGTTGGTTCGATCGAGCTGAAAAGCTTGCGGGCACCATGCCTGCCCTAGATGAGTATTTGGTGCAAATTTCGACTCAATTGGACCAATTTTGAGGCAGTTATGCGTGACACGGTGGACGGCGACGGACATTGCATTTTTTGAATGTAGACACCTTGAAACGTGTAAGAAAAAATTTTGAGGGGGTGTTCCAAAAAATTTTTGCTGAACGACTACATAGGTGTATTATTCACAGAATAATAAACCAAAACGATTTATTCATCTTCTAATAGACAATCACACTCTAGGATACCGCACCAAGCCAGTTTCCGAAAATACCAATTTTGGGGAAAAGTGTCTAAAAATGTGAAATTTGAGCCTATTTTGAAAAATATGTGCTTTTAGGAATCACGTATCAAAATTTTAGGGACGTATCGACAAATTTGGGAAAAATCGAAATAAGACTTATTTTTGGCGATTTTAGCTAAATAGCTGAAGCGATTTTGACGTACTAAACTCCAATCGACGCGCAATTTTATGCTCCTTATTCTAGCATAATTATAGTGAAAATAGTTTTCGAGAAGCGAAAAAGCTGAAAAAGGTCCGAAAATTTCGCAGTTTTTTGGCTCTCAAAAGTTTAGCACTAGCCAGAGTCCGTCGCAAACTCACATTACTCGTATTATGCCCAAATTCGATTAAAATAATTTCCAGCTAGTGCACATTTATTAGGCAGCAAGCACAAGTCCAATTTGACTTGGCTATGACCAAATCCTGCTCACAGACAAAACTTCTTTTCCAACCAACATCAGGAAGACTCGATTCCGAGAATGTTCATGCGAGGGGTCCAAGCGGCCGAGGGGTCGAGGCGGCGGGCCCCACCTCACTAAAATGCCCCCCTCTCGCGCGCGCACTCCTCCACCCCGTCAGCCCTACTATTGTTTCCAATCTATTGTTTCACCAATCTCAAGGATTACGATCGTAATTTTTGACCGATCGAAATTCTGAAAACGGATTTGCACACTGTATGCATGGGCACACTGCTGTATAAGGCCACATTTTTGAAAAAGTTTCAATTTAATCAAAAAGTTTTTTGAACAGTGCGCAAAAAAATTGTGCAAATTTTTTAAACCAATTTCGTCCAAACTATGGGTTGATATCTTATCAAATCCGTTTTCAGATTCAAAATATCTTGATTCGTTCTCCTGTGAGGAGTCAAGGAAATTTCCTTCATTTTGGTGCTGCCACGTGGTGGCAGGTTTTGCAACTAAAAGCGTTACATTTAGCCTTAACGCCCAACCCCTTTTTTCCGCTCGCCAGTATTGCAAGCGTATTCTTACCGCTCGCCCATACGGCAAGCGTTTTTCTTACCCCCCCTCAGGGAGGGCCACCCCTTTCCCCTTCCCACACAGTGGTGCTCCTACTCAGCCCTCCAGCCCCTCATCGCACCTGTGACCACGGCGAGCACTGCCGCCCCCACCCCCTCATCGCACCTGCGACCACGGCGAACGCCGCCGCCACCAGCCCCTCATCGCACCTGCGACCACGGCGAACGCCGCCGCCACCAGCCCCTCGCCACCACCCCCTCGACGCCTCTGCGCCCGTGGCGAACGCCGCCGCCCCCACCCCCTCATCGCACCTGCGTCCACGGCGAACGCAGCCGCCACCAGCCCCTCATCGCACCTGCGACCACGGCGAACGCCGCCGCCACCAGCCCCTCGACGCCTCTGCGCCCGTGGCGAACGCCGCCGCCCCCACCCCCTCATCGCACCTGCGTCCACGGCGAACGCAGCCGCCACCAGCCCCTCATCGCACCTGCGACCACGGCGAACGCCGCCGCCCCCACCCCCTCGACGCCTCTGCGCCCGTGGCGAACGCCGCCTCGGCCGCACCGACCCGCTCGACCCCCGACTCACATGGCGACCCCACCGCCCACCCCTCCACTCGCTCAGGGGCCCTCTCTTTCCGCCCCACGATTCGCTGGGGGCTGACCACTCTTCCCCCTCACCAGCCCCCCCTTCACCCACCCAAGGAAACCTTCCACTAGGGATGTATAAAAAGTATCGATACTTCAAAATATCGATACTTTTAAGAAAAAGTATCGATACTTTTTGATACTTTTTTTTGCTATGTATCGGGATACTTTTTCTTTTTTCGCGGTATCGACACCGTTACTTTTTTCAAGGATCTTTTCTTACTTCCAAGTTTCACAGAAGACTACAAAGCCTGATCGCTACCATGCCTGAAGTCCCACCATTTGTCAACAACCTTGACATAAAAATGGAGATGATCACTCATTCAACTGATACTGTCCGGCATCTAGTAGGACTGGAAACGTGAAACAACTCAACTGATACTGTGCACTTATGTCAGGCATAGAATTATTCTATGGTGGAACTGGAACACTGGAAGGGGAAGGAGCAAAACAACACAATCCATGAGGCCGGAACTTTTCTAATTTTGAGTTTGTAAAAAGTATCGATACTTGAATGTATCGATACTTTTTGAAAGTATCGGCCTGATCTTTTCGATACTTTTTAGAAATATCGATACGATATGTATCGATACATTTCGAAGTATCATACATCCCTACCTTCCACTGCTCGCCTCAACAGCCAGCCATTAATTTCTCCCCCTTCGCCAGACACCCCCCCCCCCCCTCCACAAACATGGAAGGCCTCCAACGCCCGCGTCTCCCCGACTTGCGACGCCCCCCTCAAGGTGTAAATATCTGTAAAATACTTGTAAATATCAATCTCCCTCTCTTATTTGTCAATGTACATAATCTCTATCATTCAACCTAGCTGTAAGTCACTTCTTTTGTACGCCCATCACTGTAACTACTATCATCCAACTGTATTACTCATCATTGTAAATATCTCTGCCACCAATGTATTTCTACATTCATTGTAAATATCTCTACTTGTCAATACTCATTGTAAATACTCATCACCAACGTACTTCTAAATTCATAGCTCAAACTCTCTACCACCACTGTACATAATTCGTTCCCTACCTTGTAACTCTCTACCACCAATGTCAATCATTCATCACCTAGCTCTAACATTTTTGTAAATATTGTTACTCTTCACCACATGTATTACCTACTTTTAAGCAATCAATTGTTACCTCGTTTAAGCAACCAATTGTTAACTAGTCATAATCGCCAAGCCCTCAGCCTTGTATACCTGCTACCATGCCCTCAGCCCTCCCTTGACTTTGACTTGACTTGACTTTATTTATTGGCAAAATATATAAACAATTTTAGGTAATATTACAAAATTTGCCCACCGAAGAATAAGTTCGAGAGAACTTGTGCTCTTCGGAGGAGTTCAAGTGACATTGACTCATTGAGACTATAAAATCAACAAACGGCTGATGCAAAGCCAAAAAGAACAACGTAAATTAACAATATATTATCATGTTAACGATGTAAAGAATAAATCAACAAGAAAATCAAATAATCATTAATAAGTACTAAACAAGAAAAAAAACCAGTCATGCAGCATGACTTAATGAGCGAATTTTCAAAGAAATATTCGAATTAATGGCTATGGTTTTGAATAAAGGAAAACTTCGGTCTAAAATTTGGTTTTCTATGTATATTCTCTTCGTATTTATTTTAATTTGTACGTTTTGTCCATCCTGATTCTACCGTTTGTTTATTACGTAATTGTACTAAGTGCTTATTTATTTGATCGCTGTGGGTTCATATTAGGTAGGATAGGGTAGTTAGGACTTTTGACTTACCTACTCAAGAGAGTGCAGTAGGTAAAGGAGTTGTTATAGAAAATCATGAGTGCTTCAAGTGCAGGTTGTTTTTCATGCAGGCTCAATCTTGAAATAAACTATGAAGGAAGGATGTGGTTTCTGGAAGGATCACTTGGAAAAACATGTGGGTGCTACGTTGAAATATTGTTCTATTCTAGTATTCAACATTGAGTGGACCTGAAACTGCTTGAGAATTATTGGAATCGAAAGTTGCCTGTACGGATACATCGCAACTTTCCATTCCACGTTATGGTTCACGATGTAAACAGGACCAATGGTGCAGTATAATTCGGATCGGTACCTAAGCACCTCTCATGTGATTTCCATATCTGACCACTCTAAGGGGGTGGGGGGGGGGGGGGGGGGTAAGAGTTTAAAGATTATCCTAGTTTTGGGTAATTTTTGCGCACTTTAAATGCTCTAATTTAAGAACGGATTTAGATATCTAAAATCCGATTTCACCATCGTGTTCAGCGTGCAAAAACCTTTAAAATGAGGGGTCACTTGTTAGAAAATAACATTTTGGGGATTTTTGGGTAATTTTTGCGCACTTTAAATGCTCTAATTTGAGAACGGATCAAGATATCTAAAATCCGATTCCACCATCGTGTTCAGCGTGCAAAAACCTTTAAAATGAGGGGTCACTTGTTGGAAAATAACATTTTGGGGATTTTTGGGTAATTTTTGCGCACTTTAAATGCGCCAAAACCCTCCTTAGAGTAGGCCAATTTCGCCCATCTTCGAACTTAGCCTTTCGATTGCCAAGATAGATTTTTTGTGCAAATTTGAGCTGTTTATCTCAATTCTATCGAGAGTTATCGTCTGGAGTGACACATATATATATATATACATATTAAAAAGTGTTAAATTTCAGGAATCGTTTTAGAATGGTCTGAAACGGATTTCTATGAAGAAAATTTCCAAAAATTTATATTATTTAAATTTCGAAGCCATTGCAATAGCTTCATTTTCTTTGAAAATTCGCTAAAAGACGTGGACATTAAAAAGTGACCAGAGTGCAACAGAAGCAGTAGGTATCATACACAGCTATTTAATAGTTTCTTAAAATTGGACAGGCTGGAAAACGAAAAAATATTAATTTCTTTTTGATATAGAGTTCTAAGAGCAGTAACATATGAATTTCTCTTATAGAACTCAGTATTTATACTAGGAAGAAGGATACGAGAATTATTATAGTTACGGGTAACAAAAGCAGATGAAAGATGTCGTGAATCAATTCCAGTGCCAAAAAGATGTAAACAAGATTGAAGATGATAAATTTGATTAATCTTTTTAACTTCAAAAGATTTAAACAAAAGTGAGGAAGAATATCTAGAGTTCTTATTCAATATAATTCTTAATAATTTATTTTGCACGATTTGTACCTTCTTAATGTCTGATTTACACGCTGAACCCCAAAGTACTATTCCGTATTTGATAATAGAAAAAGCTAAACCATAATAAACAGTTTTAAGTTGGCTTTTTGAAAGGAACTTACGTGTCTCCTTAAAAACATAAAAGAGCTTACGCAATCTTACTATAAGTGCATCAATATGCTTCTTATAGCTCAAGTGGTTATCAATTTGTACTCCCAAATATTTACAATCGTCACTATATGGAAGCAAAATACAATTGCAATCGGCATCATTCCTCAGACAAGAAAATTTTAAATGGAACTTAACTCCATAGTTTGATGGAAAACCTTTGTTTCCAATTGAAAACCGGAGGACAGATGTTTTTTCCACATTTAGGCATAATTTATTCAAATCAAACCAGCATTTTATACGAAAAACATTATAGTTAATGGTGCGGATCAAATCATTATAATCATTACCCCAAAAAATAATCGAAGTATCATCCGCGAATCCAAATAGCTTACCATCAATATCAAGATTCATCAGGTCATTTATATAGAGTAAAAAATCAGTCATGCAGCATGACTTAATGAGCGAATTTTCAAAGAAATATTCGAATTAATGGCTATGGTTTTGAATAAAGGAAAACTTCGGTCTAAAATTTGGTTTTCTATGTATATTCTCTTCGTATTTATTTTAATTTGTACGTTTTGTCCATCCTGATTCTACCGTTTGTTTATTACGTAATTGTACTAAGTGCTTATTTATTTGATCGCTGTGGGTAAATTCAAGGAGTTGTACTAATCGTTTGCCTCCCCCTTTTTTGCTTCGAACTCTCGTCTTCAATTAATACTTCTCACATTTTTCAATCTGACCACTCTAAGGGGGTGGGGGTAAGAGTTTAAAGATTATCCTAGTTTTGGGTAATTTTTGCGCACTTTAAATGCTCTAATTTAAGAACGGATTTAGATATCTAAAATCCGATTTCACTATCGTGTTCAGCGTGCAAAAACCTTTAAAATGAGGGGTCACTTGTTAGAAAATAACATTTTGGGGATTTTTGGGTAATTTTTGCGCACTTTAAATGCTCTAATTTGAGAACGGATCAAGATATCTAAAATCCGATTCCACCATCGTGTTCAGCGTGCAAAAACCTTTAAAATGAGGGGTCACTTGTTGGAAAATAACATTTTGGGGATTTTTGTGTAATTTTTGCGCACTTTAAATGCTCTAATTTGAGAACGGATCAAGATATCTAAAATCCGATTCCACCATCGTGTTCAGCGTGCAAAAACCTTTAAAATGAGGGGTCACTTGTTAGAAAATAACATTTTGGGGATTTTTGGGTAATTTTTGCGCACTTTAAATGCTCTAATTTGAGAACGGATCAAGATATCTAAAATCCGATTCCACCATCGTGTTCAGCGTGCAAAAACCTTTAAAATGAGGGGTCACTTAGTGGAAAATAACATTTTGGGGATTTTTGGGTAATTTTTGCGCACTTTAAATGCGCCAAAACCCTCCTTAGAGTAGGCCAATTTCGCCCATCTTCGAACTTAGCCTTTCGATTGCCAAGATAGATTTTTTGTGCAAATTTGAGCTGTTTATCTCAATTCTATCGAGAGTTATCGTCTGGAGTGACACATATATAAATAAATATATAAATATATATATATATATATACATATAAAAAAGTGTTAAATTTCAGGAATCGTTTTAGAATGGTCTGAAACGGATTTCTATGAAGAAAATTTCCAAAAATTTATATTATTTAAATTTCGAAGCCATTGCAATAGCTTCATTTTCTTTGAAAATTCGCTAAAAGAGGATGGGACCTAACACAGTGCCCTGAGGCACTCCACAGGTAACAGTTATTTCGTCGCTTAAAGAATTCCCCACTCTAGTAACCTGTGGGCGACCATACAGGTAAGACTTAATCAAGTCCAAAGGTAAACCTCGAATGCCAGTACTATAGAGCTTATTACACAAAATCCGATGGTCCACCGAATCAAAAGCTTTTTTAATATCTAAAAAAAATCCAAAAACATAGAAGCCTTCATCAAGCTTTTGTGAAACAAGATTATTTAAATGATATAAAGCATGGTCCGTACTTATACCTTTCTGAAAACCATACTGATTTTTCGAGATGATTTCATTATTCGTTAAAAACTTTACCATCCTAGCTTTAATGCACTTTTCAAGTATTTTTGACAAGGATAGAGTTAAAGCAATCGGCCTGTAATTTCCCATTTTGCTTCTTTCTCCTTTTTTAAAAAGAGGCACGACAACAGTCTTTTTAAACGCCGTTGGAAATTTTCCGCTCGAAAACGCTATGTTGAAGATGAATGAAAGTGGAGCACTAAGCAGGACTGCCCATCTCTTCAATATGTAGTTACTGATATTGGATTCCGTGAAAGAGCATGATGGTTTCAGTTCCTTCATATAATTTACAATTTCTAAAGAATCAACGGGGGACAAGAACAACGAGGAACATGGCGAATTAGACGCATGATGGAAACTATGCACAAAGTTATCGGGAATATCATTAGAAATCATTAGAATATCATTAGAAATCATTAGAATATCATCAGAATATCATTATCCCTGTTTGCCACCGGCCCTCAGCCATGTCAATCTGCTACCGTGCCCTCAGCCTCGCTACTTTGTTTCCTTGCTCAATCTGGGGGGACCTATGTCGTGGATCCTCCAAGACCCACAACCACTATATTTGCAAACTTTAAGATGTCGCAAATAAACACGCAGCAGTGGGAAGACGCAAGGGATGAAAGCCCAGCCTGATTCCCCACCATCCCCTACCAACTAGGGGATGGAGGGAGACGGCTACCGGAGTCTATAAAACCCCGGCGCCTGCCTATTTTTCCTCATTCTACGGTATCCTCTAGTCGCTGACTACTCTCTCTCCTCCTTACCTCATCTCTCTCTCCTCTCCTAAAAGATGCTGTGCATGGTGGTGGTCCGCCCATAACCAACAGCCAAATTCTCCTAAAAGATCCCAGGAAAGGGTGGTGATTCGCTCATAATCCGCCTGGGCATATCCAAAAAGATCCTAGATGAAGGTGGTGGTCCGCCCATAACCTCCTAGGCAACAACATCCAAAACGATCCCAGGAAGGGTGGTGATTCGCTCATAATCCGCCTGGGCATATCCAAAAAGATCCTAGATGAAGGTGGTGGTCCGCCCATAACCTCCTAGGCAACAACATCCAAAACGATCCAAGGAAAGGGTGGTGATTCGCTCATAATCCGCCTGGGCATATCCAAAAAGATCCTAGATGAAGGTGGTGGTCCGCCCATAACCTCCTAGGCAACAACATCCAAAAAGATCCCAGGAAAGGGTGGTGATTCGCTCATAACCCGCCTGGGCATATCCAAAAAGATCCTAGATGAAGGTGGTGGTCCGCCCATAACCTCCTAGGCAACAACATCCAAAAAGATCCCAGGAAAGGGTGGTGATTCGCTCATAACCCGCCTGGGCATATCCTCACACCATCGTGATGAAATGCGCCAATTTAAATTCATCACATAATACATAATTCGAATTTATATAACACGGCCTTGGTGCATAATTCATTTAATACGTTGAAATACAACTAAAGCCGCGCGTGACCGTCTCCGATCAGCTGAGCATCGTCGGGCTGATGGCAGTGATTATAATAGTACAGCACATCAGCGACAATATAGTTATATCTTCCCAACTATTATTCAACTAATTTAAGGTGAAATATGTAAGTATTCTTAACATGCAGTGTCATAATGAACAAAATGCTAATATTAACAATAACTGAAGACTGTCGGGTAAACATTTACGTAGGAGGTGTGTGTATTAGGGTCGCAGATCTCCGTACAGTCCAGATCCAAACAAATAACATCATGGTCATAGAGCAAGACAATTGCTAAGAGATTGGTGGCTCTCTGGCTTACCAAGAACGGAAAATGAGGCAGTTATAAAGAAAATTGGAAAAATAAAAGCTAAAATTCACGAAATTCTGTAGGAATTTGGTGTTCAGAATCGGTTTATTGCATGTCTATATGAGTATGGCCTGGAATTTCGCTATGAATTTTATGATCTCTCCAGTGGAAATCCCGTATAAATTTTGTAACAAAGTTGATGTTTGCCAGGGATAGGTACTACCACCGCACATGCGCAGACGAACCCTAATGCACGCGACTAACTTGGGACCATCCCCGAAATTTCGTATCAGTAATACCTGCCTCTCGCGTTGAGCGTTTCATACAAAACAGTGAAATATACAGAAAGGTTAACTACAAGGAATATTTATTATAAAAAGTAGTTGACGAATTTGCAGCGTTATTCTCTGGGCTTTAGGTTATCCCTCTCCAATACAAATTGATTTTGGTTTATTATTTTCAATTATGAACCTTTGGAATCGAGCATGAAAAACAATTTTTTTTAACCCCCCTCTCCTCCTCAAAATTTGATGGTTTCCATTTCAAGGTATGTAGAATCCGAAAATGCTATTAAAAAAAATTCTGTCCGGCACTTTTCTTAGTTACCATGAACCAAAATTAACGAAATTTGGCTTGTAGGTCCCGTTTGGGGTCTAGTTGGTCCTCGGAGCTCGGCGTTATCTCCAGGACGCCGTTATCTCGAATTTTTTTACGGTTTTAAATAGTTCTCGACCTTGGGGGTTTTTTAAGACCACCCGGAGCCCGTCCAGCCGTTCGTTCACAGCACGGTAGGTAGAAGACACGGTAGGGGTCACAAAAACGGGGCTCGCTGGTCATGACGTCACACCGACACCACTACCCGACCTGCCCCTACATAATATATAACCAATGGACGCGTCAGTTTTTTGGGGGCTTGGAGGACATTTAACTCATAAAATTGGACACAGCTGATTTGTAAACTGAATAAAGTTTAATTGTGTATAAAAAAATAATACTGCTATTAAAAATCCGTAATAATCTATTTTAAAAAACGCTGCAAAGTCCTTGTCACATGGGTTTATTATTCCATTGGACATACCTACCTACAGAGATGTTGGCTGTTTATTTATTGTTTCTTTCATATAAAATAATTGAAATAGCTATCTCTGGTGGTTTCCACCAATTTTGGCCCCCAAAACTCGAATAAACTACGCTCCTTTTTTTTAAAAATAAATTACCTCTGATCATTGGTAGTGCCATTTAATCGTCTTGATCCACCTGTTGACACTTTTTCCAGTGTTATTATACAAATTGATGGTGATTTCAAACGATTTCCCAGGTTTTTGACTCATAAAAAATCAATTTCGGGAGCTGAACATCTGGTAGAACCTCAATTTTCTATTCTTTGGTCAAAATCGACTTCATATTTGGTCTTCTCGTCCCCAAAAACATGAAAAACGATACCTTAAAAGCTCATGTTACCAACATGTTGCTAAAACGCAAAAAGTACCTATTTTTATACACATTTTCACTCATAACACCCCTGGGTATATTCCGATCGGGCTGAAAAGTTTCGGGACACAACTAGGGCCCAAATGGAGCATTTGTGCGAAAGAACGAATTTTTTAGACCGAAAATGAAGCCTGTACACGTGATACGGCGACGGCGGACGGCGGACGGACATTGCATTTTTGGAATCTACGTACCTTGAAATGGAAAAGAAAAAATTTTGAGGGGGTGTTATAAAAATTTTTTGCTGAGCGATTACATAGGTGTATTATTCACAGAATAATAAACCAAAACCAGAAAAAGAACTGAAAAAAAATCTTAACACTAATAACAATTGTACCTAATAGCTACGTTACAATTTTCTTCATCTTTTTCATTGATTTTCTACCTTCGTAGTTTTCTCGACGTTTCTTCTTCAACTTTTCCTCGGTATTTCGAACGTTCAAGCATTTTATCCTAAAAAAAGTACGTGTTCGAACGAAACAAGTAACAAGGAAGTCGTCGATGTCTGGGTATGAGGTTTTAATAATGCCTTTTAACGTCACAAATACATTAGGATTTTTGTTAACGTATTTTCCGTGAAATTTATTAAATTCCCTTTCCATCTTCAAGACGTTACTAAAACACTCATCGGATGGCCTTGTTAGGTGACCTCTTGAGATTGTTTGCAACCAATTTTTCCCTGATTGAGAAACATTTTTCGTCAACTGTCCGTACATAATATATGAGCCTTTTCCGGGTACTTTTGGTTTATTATTCTGTGAATAATACACCTATGTATTCGCTCAGCAAAAAATTTTTATAACACCCCCACAACCTTTTTTCTTTTACGTTTCAAGGTGCATAGATTCCAAAAATGCAATACGCCGTCCGCCGTATCACGTGTACAGGCTTCATTTTCGGTCTAAAAAAATCGTTCTTTCGCACACATGCTCCATTTGGGCCCTAGTTGTGTCCCGAAACTTTTCAGCGCGATCGGAATATACCCAGGGGTGTTATGAGTGAAAATGTGTGTAAAAATAGGTACTTTTTACGTTTTAGCAACATATTGGTAACATGAGCTTCTGAGATATCGTTTTCTATGTTTTTGGGGACGAGAAGACCGAATATGAAGTCGATTTTGACCAAAGAGTGGAAAATTGAGTTCTACCAAATGTTCAGCTCCCAGAATTGATTTTTTATGAGTGATAAACCTAGGAAATCGTCTGAAATCACCATCAGTTTGTATAATAACACTGGAAAAAGTGTCAAGACGTGGTTCAGGACGATTAAATGGCACTACCAATGATCAAAGATAGTTAAAAAAAAAAGAAAAAAAAGAGCGTACCTAATTTGTGTTTTGGGGGCCAAAATTAATGGAAACCATCAGAAGTAGCTATTTCGATTATTACGCATGAAAGAAACAATTAATGAACAGCCAACCTTTCTGTAGGTATGTCCAATAGAATAATAAACCCATGTGACAAGGACTTTTTTCTTCATTCTGAAGGCCAAGTATCCAGCGATCATTTCCACAATTTCGAGCTTTTCTTCCACATTATCAACGGTAGGTTCCTCAGAATCGTCGTCCATTTGTTCTAGGAGACTTTCAATATCAAAACCCAAGTCTTTAACGATGTCGGTATCTTTCCCCATTTCAGAATTCACGGTGTTTTCATCGTTGTCACAGTTTTCAGGTTGATGAATATAATCTTCAGACAGAAGCTGTGAACTGAGTGAAGGAAGATCTTTATCAAGTTAGCAATTTTCACTGTTGATCACTACATCAGCATTTCGACTTAGCAATAAGGTTTTGATGCGTTGAGATACTGTCGTTGGTGAAGGATGGTCGTAGAATCTTCCCAAGCCACGAATTTTTGAAAAATAGCTTTCTAGGATATCCTGATTGCATCTAGAAGCCATAATGTATGAGTATCCTTCAACCTTCAATTCTTTATAAAGACCACGCAGGCTATTTATGGACATCAGCAATCCTTGTTGGCAAGGTAGGAGACTCAAACGCTTACATCCCTTTTTCCCTGACGCCCTCATGGAGAGGATTAATTCACTGAACTTATCGAGCGCATCATTCTGCTCTGATAACGAATTTCCATACGCACTTTTCAAACAGTTGGTTGAGAACCATGGAACTTGAGAGTTGAGAACGTCGAAGCCGTTGTTTATAGTTATCACTGTTTCTCCAACATGTCTAAATTCGGGAAAATTGTGAATTATAGCATTCCCGACAGTTGAAGAAAGCAATTCAGCTGCTTTTCTTACATTTTGTCTCTCTGTACCAGCTACAAGAATGTGCTGCATCGTAACCTTGTGAGCGTATTTTAGATCTCCTCCACTGCTCTGAATTTCTATCAATCGTTCAAACGCTGCTCTATTCACGTGGTTTCCGCACTTTAATTCGTATCCATCATCAAGCAAGTGATTTCGAATTAGTTTGAGGGCGTGAGGTACGTCACAGAATACCCATATATTTCTATTTTCATATGACGGATTTTTTATACAAGAGTTTTCCCACGAAATTCTCAAATCACTCATCAGTTTTCTATTCGATGGACCCATATCACAAACAAATGCTCTCACTTTGAAACCACTTCTTTCAACCACCTCGATGATATCAAAGAGCAATTCCTTTGTTACTGGCGTATCGAAATTGTAGTACACTGGTTGCATCCATTTACTACTTAAACTTCTAACAACCATAACTTGAACGAAATTGTGCGGCCCTCTTATAATTTCGTCACTGGCGTCAAAACAAATGCTGCTGTCAATTTTCATCTCATCGAAGCTTAGTACAACATCCCTTTCGAAATCTGATAATATAAGAGCTTGTGTACGTAAAATGCTAAGGCTCAATTCAATGCATCCAGGCGAAACTGAGAATTGGCGGAGGCGGCGTTTGATTGTCGAGTCACTGGGAATTGGAAATTTTAAAACATTTCTCACAAACTCTAGAGCCTTGTGGGATATACATCGTAAGGTGACAGCTTTTGCTAAGTCGTCTCCAAACCATTTGGCGCACTTCCCTTGTAGTAGAGCTTGTTTTGGTTTTCTGAAAAATGTCCTTCGAACACTGAGGAATAATGTTTCAGCCTTGAAATTTCCTCATTCGCCGCACTCAGCTGTTCTTGCAGTTCTTTCACCTGCCGTTTTAGTCTGGAATTTTTGGCTGTCAAAAAAACTATTTCTGAAGGCTGAGTTGAGGTATTATTTGCAGAAAAAACGCTGGCTGCGTCTTGTAACATGCTTGTTGTTTCTTCAACTGCTTCTTCTCCACCTTCTGTGGTATCTGTTGATGAGGATAACTCCATAATACATTTTACTTGCTCCCGTAAATATCGTTTCTCTGCACGGACGTTACGAGCTGAATGTCGTGTTGCTGATGACTGAGTTTCAGAGCTGTTTCCGTTCGGCATCGATATGTGAGGAACAACATCAGGTTTCAGCTTCTGTCTCAATGGTAATCCCAATAATTCGTTTCTCAAGTCTCTAACATAATCAGATTCATCGAAATGTTGGGAGCACACTCGGGCAATATCAGGAGAAAAATAATCCGACCGTTTGCATGAGTTGATCCATTTCAACCGCATTTCCTCATTTTTAGGGAAGCCATGGAAATGGAACCCCAACTCTTTCTGGTGCCTATCGTGGTTAGAGCACCCTGCCACAGCACAACAAACTATTAAAAAAAAGAAAAACTAGATAATCACACAATACGAAGCACAGTTAGCAAATGACCAACTTGAAGCAAGGGAAAAATGAAGTGAAAGGTGTCGGTGTGACGTCACACGCTCTTGGGTTTTCCCCAGGTGCCCCGCCCACTGACCCCTACCGTGTCTTCTACCTACCGTGGTTCACAGTAAGGCCCAGAAGTTTGCACCGACAGGCTTTTTCAACAGGAGGGTGAATGAAATTGTATACATTCAGCCCAAATATCATCACTAGGGACGCGCTAACAATCGGGAATTGGCCCGAGATCATCATTTCTCGGGAGTATCTGATTATAAACACGGATGCCTGTATGAAGTTGAGTTGGTTGTTCTGTGATATTATTTCATTTGAAAAAATGATGGATCTATTAGATTTTGTTGGTAGGTACTTTTGAAACTTGAACAAACGTTGAAGTATTATTGATGGGTAAATTATTACATGATGGTAAATTATTACACAACGGTGCACAAGACGGTTCATTATACCATCTACGTAGAAGGGGCTGGAGTTTGTTGGTAGGTAGTTTTGCAACTTGAACCGCAGTTGAAGTATTATTGATGGGCAAATTATTGCACAACGTTAAATTATTACACAAAGATAAATTATTGCACAACGGTTTATTATACTATCTACGCAGAAGGGGCACCTAAACAGGTAAATTATTACACAACGGTTTATTATTTGCTTTATGCTTCATGAATAACTACAAAATAATTAATGATTGAATTATTGAATCCCGTGCATTTGTAGGAAACTTTAATTCCGGGGCCGGCTCGAGTACTAGTTTTAGGGCTTTCCTGGTGGGGGGGGGGGCGGGGGGGTGGCTCGAGTGTATTGACCACAGAAAACAGTGATCTACGCAGAAGGGGCATCTATACAGGTAAATAATACTTTGTGTAATAATTTGCAGCGTTTTTTAAATTGACAACGTTTGAACTCCCCTATGCTCTCAACCACCCTACAATGTGTGGTCACAGGGTACCGGGTATATCCCAAACGAATCCTGGCCTGGATACAGGATTTTGGTGAATTTTATGTAAGCCCAACCGGGCACCTACCGTCATCGTTCATCCCATTGACACTTGTTGTCTTTCGTACAGTTATGGCAACTCCAGGGGTCTAGTGTACTGAACATTGTCCTAGACAGAAGGATTAACTATACGGGTAGTATAAACCGGTGTGGAAGAATTTGCAGCTTTTTTCATTCTTTTTTTTTGGGGCTCTTTGTTACAAGATGTTGCAGTTATTTACTTGATGGTTTCATGTGTAGTTACACTGCGAAACTGCGGTTTACACAGGTAGAAACCCTTTGGTAAGACGAGACCACAATATCCTGAGCCCCCGAGTCCCAGAGGAAGCTTTGCAATATACCATTTTATTTGTCTTCCCTTGTGCGCTCGTAGTTTTATTTTATACTTGAAGGAATTTATGTCGGCAACGAAGGGTACCTACATTCTTTTTACTTGGGACACAACTTAGTTTGCTGTTGGAGCCAAAAGATTGTCCTTTCTCTGTAACTAGTGGTTGCAGGCATTTCTTCCATCTACTAAAAAAAAGTAATTCTCCGATATTGTAGTAGCGGTGTTTTTATTTATTAAAAATGAGGCAATATATATTATGTGCGGTTAATACTTTTTTTTTTAAATAACCAGTAAAATGTTGGAAGTACCTGTTGCAGTCAGTAGAAACTTCTTATGACATCCATGGAGTGTCACATTTAGATGTCATTCCACTAAAACGCCTGGATGTCGGCTTAAAACACGAGTAGAATTTAGAGTTGCTCCAAGTCATGGACATGGTTTTGTTGTTCGTAATCGGAATCACATATTCCACCATAATAGTGGAACTTCGTTAAATGTAAAAGTTGCATAAAAGGAGAAAAACCTTTTAGGAAAATATCACCTTTGAGAGAAGGGAGTTTATTAGTAAAATTTGTCTTTTTTTTCCGCACGAACTATTTTAGAGAAGTTGAAAGAATAGGAACTGTGATCATTTATTGGTCCAACCACCTCCTGTAACAGAATAAGCTGGAAAATTGAAATCCGCGTGATTTTTTAACAATCATACCTCTATTTCGCGGATTTCATACTGTACGAATGAGATAATTCAATATATAATTACCCCCACTCTAGTCCAACCACCTCCGGTAACAGAGTAAACTTGAAAATGGAAATCTGCGTGATTTTTGAACATTGATACATTTTTTTAACGAATTTTATACTGTCAGAATAAGAATGAGATAATTCAACATATAATTACCCCCACTCTAGTCCAACCACCTCTCATAACACGGATATTATACTGGATTTGGCATTTTTCGGACCCCCCCTCCCAATGAGCTCATATAGCATTTTAGAGTTCCTATGAAATTCCCAATCCAGAGTAAGAGTTTGAGTGCAGTGGAGAGATTTTTTTTTAAAGATTCCAGACTTTTCAAACTTCCGGATGATGAAACTTACAGATTCAATGCCTTCCAAATAGAAAACCATGTGCTGTGAAACCAACATTCCGTTAATAGTGCAACCGACTACAGCATACAGGAACGTCAAAATAGAGAAATCCACTTCGCAGCTACTTCTCGATACGTTGCCCACTCAAAGCATCAACATGTATGGGTTGGTTGGTGCTCCCACTCCTAAAAGATTTTCCAGAGAAACCGAGTAAATTAGTTCGTTTGCCGTTCCACCCGAGTCCATAAACGTCATCTGCACGAGTCTTGTAAAGAGCGCCATAACCCTCCGAGTTGTGAGCGCGAAAGATGAAAAACTCGCTTACTTCCTGCTTAGTCCAGCTACGTCAAGCGAGGAAAATAATTCCCATCTGTTGAGTTGCCGCCGTGAACTAGAAAAGGGCGGAAACGGTATAAAATCCAACTACGATAGTCGTGAAAGTGTTGGGTCAATTACAAGAGACAGCTCACTCGGATTTCACTGTATTGCTTTTGGTAATTTATAGATTTTTGTTTATTCTTCCATTAGAGTTGAGTGTGTGGGGTTTTTAGTTCAAATTTGGCGCTGGCATAAAATTTTATTTTGAGGGGGTCTAGAATTTTTTTTTTTTTCATGCTCGATTCCAATGGTTCATTATTGAAAATAATAAACCAAAAATTTCTGTCTGTCCGCCGTACGCCGTACTGACCACTTTTCTTAGCCATGAACAAAAATTGATGAAATTCGGGTTATAGGTTCCGTTCGGGGTCTAGTTGGTCCGCGAAGCTCGACGTTACTGTCAGTCATCTCTAAGGAGTTAAAAGTAGGGATTGAAATTTTCAGAACGCCATAGCTCGAAATCTTTGGATAGAAGGGTATGGTTTTTTTAACGTTATTAAATTTGTCTTGAGCTAAACAATTTGTTGAGACCACTCGGAGCATTGTACGTCCAGCCGTTCATGTGCACCAAAAAGCTTCGTCAAAACGATTGTGAATCAAACGGTATAAATCCGGCCCGGATATCATCACTAGGGAGCACCTGATCATAATCAAGGATGGCTGTATGAAGTGGAGTTGGTTGTTCTTCGATATTATTCCATTTGATAAGTGATGGCCTATTGGATTTTGTTGGTAGGTACTTGTGGAACTTGAACAAACGTTGAAGTATCATTGATGGGTAAATTATTACACAATGGTAAATTATTACACAACAGCAAATTATTACACAACGGTAAATAATTACACAACGTTAAATCATTACAAAACGGTAAATTATTACACAATGGTTCATCTACCAAGAAGGGGCTGGATTTTGTTGATCGGTACTTTTGCAACTCGAACAGCCGTTGATGTATTATTGATGGGCAATTTATTACACAATGGTTCATTATACTTGACCACGAGGGTAGGTATTTGTCGTGGTATCCTCCCAGAACCACTCCTTGTAAACCTGTAAATATTAGATCTTGCAAATAAACTCATAGAAGTGGGGACAAAAGACGCAGGAGCATGGTATCCTCCCAGAACCACTCCTTGTAAACCTGTAAATATTAGATCTTGCAAATAAACTCATAGAAGTGGGGACAAAAGACACAGGAGCACCGAGGAACCTAGTGGGGATCCCCACCATCCTCCACTAGCTGGAGGATGGAGGGAGACAGCCCTCAAGGGCTATAAAAACTCGCCTTTCTAGCAATTGTAGGCTATCCTCTAGTTGCTGACTACTCTATTACCTCACTCCTCCTCTCTCGCTCCTCAACCAAAAAAAAACCTGGAATAGGTGACAGCGTTTAGTGTTGCAACCAGCCGGGCACAACCTCTCATCCAAAAAGATCCCAGATAATATGGTCACACGTTGGAACCAGGCTGGGCGCAACCTCATACCGCCCGTAGTGAATTATCGCTATACCTATTCACTACAGTATTGACCACAGAAAACAGTGATCTACGCAGAAGGGACATCTATTTCACTCCACATCAACAATTTTCCTTCAGAACTTCATTATTTGTGTTTCTTTTCGCCATTTTAGTTACTGTTTGTCATAGACAGAATTATTTTAGCAACATTTAACTCATGATTTAGGTAGGTACCTAGTAACGAGTACGGGGTTAGGTACTAACCTACGGAGGGTCTGCGCTCTACATAAGATGTATAGAATAGCACATATTATATTATATACACGGGTTATCTACACAGAGAGCTGTGATCTGTAACAGAAGGGTATTCCGTACAAAATAATAAACCTGTCGTGAGTCCCTCCCGGGAACACTCCACTAGTAACTTTAAGCTCTCACCAATATTCTTATGCCAAACTTAGTTTCCGTCAATAAACAACTGAGTGGGGAGACAGGCCACAGAACCCAGGGACACAACCTGGGGCCCCACCACCAACTCCCAACAGGGAGTTGGAGGGAGAGGCCTCCAGTTCCTATAAAACCCTGGATCCTGGGGCTTTAGCCTCATTCGACACTTCCTCTAACTAGCTCTCTCTCTCTTCTCTCCTCTACCTTGCTCCTCCTCTCAGATGATCGGTGGATTACCGCCGCCTGGGAAAACCCCTCTCCTCTATGTCTAGATGATCGGTGGACTACCGCCGCCTAGACAGCACCTCCTCTCTCAAAAGAACCTAGATGTCGGTGGATTACCGCCGCCTGGGCAAATTCCTACACTCACCTCCATCTCCTCCTAAAAGTCGTAGATGATCGGTGGACATCCGCCGCCTGCGTCTTTTCCTCACGCCACCGTGATGAACCAATTTCTAAATTCATCACAGTGGTGAACCCGACGTTCACCCAACCTTCTTTTTCCTTCCCACCTAATGTGTCGACCCCAGTCAAGTTCAGTTCGGTGTCCCCAATTGTAAATTCATATTCAGTCAAACAGTCAGTTTCAATTCGCAATTTTTGGCCCACCCTCAACCACTCGGCGATCACACAGCTCTCACTTCTCCGCTCAGCCACACACACCTCCGCTACCAATTTTTGCGATTTTCAAATTTGAACTCTACATTTGAATTTTAACATTTCAGACCTCAGCTATGGACCCAAACTCGCCCATCACCCACACTCCTTCGGCCATCCACGCTGCAGCCGCCCGCCGCCCCGACAACGAACGCAGCGGCCACTGCAGACAATCCCTTCACCACCCTCTCACCGCCCGGCTCCGCCGCATCAACCGCCTCCGCCGCTGCAGCCGCGGCGCACGCCGCCACCGACGTCATGACGGCCTCTGCGTCATTTCCCTTGTCACTTCCCCCGTTCTACTCACACGACCCCGCTCTGTGGTTTTTTCAGGTTGACGCTGCGTTTTCGGCCGCCAACATCCGCAGCCAGAAAAATCGCTACTCCCACATCATCTCCCTGCTGCCATACGACATCCTCCTCCAGACGTCGGACATCTCCCCCGACGCCGCCGCTGCGTACGACGACCTCCGCAGCCGCCTCATAACCCTCTACCAGCCGTCCAAAATCGCACGAGTCGCCGCACTCTCGCAACCACAGCACCTCGGCGACCTCAAGCCCTCCCACCTCTACCGCCGTTTGCGTCATCAACTGCAGGGAATAATGACGGCCGACATCGCACGGACCTTCTGGCTGCGCGCTCTCCCCCTCCCCATACAGATGGCGCTCGCCAGCCACCTAGACGGCCCGGATGAGCCCCTGCTGCGACTCGCCGACACCGTCCATGACCTCGCCGCAGCCGCCAGCGTCAGCGAGGTCCACACACCCCGCACCTCAACACCAAGGCGAGACCGCACGAAGTCACGGGAACGCAGCCGGCCCCCCTCCCTCGACAGGCGCCGACCCCTCTCCGTCGAGCGCCGCCGAACCCCCTCCACCGACCGCCGGCGCCAGCATTCACCCGAACGCCGCCCCGCCCCTCCCCGAGAACAACGTAGGGGACGGTCCCCAGCCGCTGCGACCCCCTCCGCCACACCGCGCCCCTCCAAGACTGACTATCTCCCCGCGGACCCCCCCCCCCCCCACCGGTGTTTCTACCATGTAAACTTCGGTGGGGAGGCCCGCAAATGTCAACCCCCCTGCTCCTTCTTCTCCAAGCAGGGAAACGCGGACGCCCGCCGGTAAATCTGGCGGGCCCCCCTCCTCGCCAACACAGGGGGGACCCCACCTACCCCCCCCCCCTGCCCGAATTCACACCACCACCACCCAACAACGCTACCCCTCCTACGCCACCGCCACGGCCGCCAACCTCCCGACCACGCCTAACGGCGCCGCCAAGCCCCTCACCCCACCACCGACCGTTCCCCCCCCCCCCCCCCCCCCGGAAACGGCAAATCCACGCCCGCCACCAGGGCAGCCACCCTTCCAGCCGCCACTCACGCCACCGCTACCGTTCCCCTACCCCGGAACGGCCCCTCCACGCCCGCCACCAGGGCAAGCAACCTTCCGGCCGCCTCTCACGCAGCCGCTACCGTTCCCCCACCCCGGAACGGCCCCTCCACGCCCGCCACCAGGGCAACCAACCTTCCGGCCGCCACTCACGCCGCCGCTACCGTTCCCCCACCCCGGAACGGCCCCTCCACACCTACCGCCAGGGCCACCAACCTACCGGCCGCACCTCCCGGCGCCGCCGGACAACTCTCCCCACCAACTACAGTTCCCCCACCCCGGAACAGCCCCTCCCCAACCACAACCAGGTCCTCCACCCTTCCGGCCGCATCTCACGACGCCGCTACCGTTCCCCCACCCCGGAACGGGAAAAGACCGCCCCGCGTCTCCTTCGCAGGGGACAAACCACCACCAACACCACCACCTCTCAACTCCGACAACCCTCCCCCCGCACAGACACCCCCCCCCCCCCCAACAGCCTCCGCAATTTTGCCTCACTCCGCTCCAACCCACCAACGCCTCTTTCTGAAATGTAGCAAGACCAGCATCCCGTTCCTCGTTGACACAGGGGCGGCGCTTTCCATCTTCCCCAACAACATCCTCCGTCGTCAGGCGCGTTGTTATCGACAGCTTCTCTACGCCGCCAACGGTACCACCATCCCCTCGTACGGGACGTACCGCTCATCCATTTACATGAGCGGACTCGCGTACGAGTGGGAATTTACCGTGGCGGACGTGGAGAAGGCAATCCTGGGGGCCGACTTCCTCGCATATTTCGGCCTCCAGGTCGACGTCAGAAACGCGCGCCTGATCGACCCCTCCACCCACACACCAATCCCCGGCTTCATCCACACCATCGACCGCCCACCAACCCAATTCGAAGCCCTCCTCCAGCAGTACCAACCCCAGCGCCGCCCCTCAGCACATATTTCAAAAATCCAGCACTTCATCGAAACCACCGGACCCCCAATTTCCGCCAAAGCCCGCTGCCTCCACCCCTTGCAACTCTCCCAGGCCCGGCGGCACTTTAACCAACTTATCGCGGACGGAATTATCCGCCCCTCGAAATCCCCTTGGGCTTCCCCGCTTCACATCGTACAGAAGCCCAATGGGGATATCCGCCCCTGCGGCGACTACCGCCGCCTAAATTCAAAAACCACACCAGATCTGTATAATGTCCCCCACCTTCGAGATTTCTCCTCCCACCTCCACAACACAACCATCTTTTCTACCCTTGACATCTCTAGAGCCTTCCATCACATAAATATACACCCACCCGATGTACCTAAAACCGCCATTATAACACCCTTCGGCCTATTTGAGTATGTTAAGATGGGTTTCGGCCTCAGAAACGCGGCCCAGACATGGCAGCGCTATATGGATAACATCCTACGGGGCCTACCATTTGTGTTCTGCTTTTTAGATGACATCCTGATCGCCTCCCGAAACCCACAAGAACACCTAACACACCTCAAACAGATCCTGGACATCTTCTCTGCTGAAGGACTACAAGTCAACACCGACAAATGCGTCCTCGCCCAACCCTCCGTCCGCTGCCTCGGCCACCAAGTCTCCTCCGACGGAATCAAGCCCCTACCAGATAAAGTACATGCTATCACAGATTTTCCCCAGCCCCGCACCGTGACTGAACTCCGCCGTTTCCTGGGTATGTTAAACTTTTACCGTAGACACATCAAACACGCAGCACAACACCAACAACCACTCATACACGCCATCCCACAACCAGCCAAAAAAAACGACAACCGCCCCATACCCTGGACCCCCGCCCTTACAACCGCCTTCCAAACTTGTAAAAAGGACCTAGTAGACGCCGCTCTATTAGCCCATCCCGACCCCCACGCTCCCCTCTCCATCACAACCGATGCGTCCGACTGGGCCATCGGGGCAGTGCTCCACCATCACACCGGCGCCACCCCCCAACCCCTCGGTTTCTTTTCTAAAACTCTGTCCCCGACCCAAAAAAATTACTCAACCTTCGACAGAGAACTCCTCGCCATCCACGAAGCCATCAAACACTTTCGTGACTTCGTGGAGGGCAGGCAGTTCTCTGTCATCACTGATCATAAGCCCCTCACCCACGCTCTCCTCCAAAACCGCAAATCCGCCTCCCCGCGTCGCCTCCGGCAGCTCGAATTTATCGGACAGTTCACGTCCGATATTCGCTACCTGCCGGGGGCCGACAACTGCGTGGCGGACGCGCTATCCCGCCCCACTCCCGCGCCGGTGGAGGAGCTACTGCCCTTCCCCTCCCCGCAAATCATTAAATCGCACCAAACTCCAACTTCCGACCCCGCACTCTCCAACCTCATCTCCGCCTCCAAATTGGAACAACTGCCTCCCCTCGACCTCTGGTGCGACGTAACGGCCGATTCTCCGCGCCCTTACGTCCCACCGGAGCTGAGACGGCAGTTGTTCCTCCACTACCACTCCCTCCATCATCCTGGCATCCGGGCGAGCCGGGATCTGATCAAGACGCGGTACTTCTGGCCCCACATGAACACAGATATCCGTACCTGGGTTCTAGGGTGCCAGAAGTGCCAGCAATTTAAGGTCTCGGCTCACCCCCATGTACCTCCTCAACCCATTCCCGACTCCCTCCCATGGGAACACGTCCATTTAGATCTGGTCGGCCCTCTTCCCCCCTCCGAGGGGAAGAGGTACTGCCTCACCATGATCGACCGTGCAACCAATTGGGTTGAGTGCATTCCACTCGCCCACATTACCGCGGACGCCGTCGCCGCGGCCTTCCTAAATCAATGGATCAGCAGCTACGGTTGTCCGCGGACACTCACGGTCGATCAGGGGAGGCAGTTTGAATCAGCCCACTTTTCCGACCTGCTCCGTTCCCTCGGGATTCAAAAAATCCGCACCACTCCTTATCACCCCCAATCCAACGGGAAAATAGAGCGGTGGCACTCGGTCCTTAAACAAGCCATCTCCACATCAGCCACATCCCCCTCATGGACCAAAACCCTCCCCTATGTCTTACTAAGCCTCCGTACTTCCGCCCGTCCTTCAGACAACACAAGTCCCGCACAACACGCTTTTAAAGACCCTCTCCGTTTACCAGCCGACATTTTCACTCCACACAACACCCCGTCAATTAACAGGGAACCGCTCCGCACTTCAACACCGACAAACGACACCACTTACCCCAAAAGATTTTACACCGCCACTCACATGTACTTGAAAGAGCCCGGCATGCATAAAACCTTTCAACCCCTTTATACCGGGCCCTTTCAAGTCATCCGCACAACACCAACCACCGCGACCCTGTTAATTGACGGGAAACCCCACACTGTCCCGTTAGCCAGGTGCAAGCCCGCCCCTGTGCTCCCTCACCCAACAACCACTATCAGTCTCCCGCCGTCCGTTCACCATGTCACACCTCTCCCGAATGCACCTCTCACCCCCGTCGCCGTTTCCGGACTTCGATTCGGATCCGGAAATGGCGGCCATTCTCCGGGACGTTCTTGTCCCGGACCCGCTATCCCCCCTACCCCCTTCGCCCGGGCCCCCATCACCGCTTATATTTGTTCCGCAACGGATCACCGGACTACCTCCCCGGCCCCGGCGGTGGAAGTACCCCCAGTGGCGGATACTGCGCGAATTTCGCGCAGCACAAGCCACCGGGGTACACCCCCCCTACATCCCCATAGACCCCTTAATGTCCACCATTCTCCGCGAGTTCCGCCTCGCGGAACTCATGCCCCCGCCACCCCCCATTCAAATCATACACCCCCCCCCATCCAAAACAAACCCCCGCCCCCCGATTCTCAACCCAAATTTTCCGCCCCCGAATTTTCCATTTTCGACCCCCCCAACACACACTCTTCCCCACCACCCCCCCAAATCAGCAAACCCCCAACACCCCCTACCCCCCCAACACCGCCGGGGATATCCCCAATAGTTCCCGCCGGGACAAAACGTCCCGGGCGACGGAACGGACGGAGGGAGCGTCCCCGAATCCCCCGCGTCCCGGCGGACCAGTAACCCGCCCCGCTACGAGCAATCACGGCGGGGCCTTGAGATCGCGGGACAGTGCTTGTGTCTCATGTATCCACACGCACTGTACCGCCTCTCACAGCCCCGCCGCGGCCGCCCCATCACCGCCACCACATCGCCGAGGCGCCCCCACACTTCACCTAAACCACACCTACACCCATCCACACACCACATCCTATCCACACCCAGGGAACGGCGGATTTCCGCACCCTCCTATTGTACCCCCACGACATTGTACATACTTTGTAAATACTATAACTTTGTAAATACTATACCTATACCTAATCTTACGCACTAACAATTGTCTAACTCATTTTTGTAAATACTCGCCACCCTATGTAAATACTCATCTCCACCCAACTACTCATGTACTCACCTCCTTATGTAACTATTCATCTCTACCCATCTACTTATGTCAATACGCCTAATTTTAAGTTCACTATCACCTAGGATTAAGAATGACGCCCTCAGCACTCATCCTGTTGCCGTGGCCCTCAGCCTTAGTCACCTTGCGCCTTCAGCTCCACTTTTGTTTGCCTTGGCCCTCAGCCCCTGTCACCTTGCGCCTTCAGCTCCACGAATCTTGGTTCGAACTGGGGGGACCTCTGTCGTGAGTCCCTCCCGGGAACACTCCACTAGTAACTTTAAGCTCTCACCAATATTCTTATGCCAAACTTAGTTTCCGTTAATAAACAACTGAGTGGGGAGACAGGCCACAGAACCCAGGGACACAACCTGGGGCCCCACCACCAACTCCCAACAGGGAGTTGGAGGGAGAGGCCTCCAGTTCCTATAAAACCCTGGATCCTGGGGCTTTAGCCTCATTCGACACTTCCTCTAACTAGCTCTCTCTCTCTTCTCTCCTCTACCTTGCTCCTCCTCTCAGATGATCGGTGGATTACCGCCGCCTGGGAAAACCCCTCTCCTCTATGTCTAGATGATCGGTGGACTACCGCCGCCTAGACAGCACCTCCTCTCTCAAAAGAACCTAGATGTCGGTGGATTACCGCCGCCTGGGCAAATTCCTACACTCACCTCCATCTCCTCCTAAAAGTCGTAGATGATCGGTGGACATCCGCCGCCTGCGTCTTTTCCTCACGCCACCGTGATGAACCAATTTCTAAATTCATCACAAAACCGTTCTGCAGGGATTTGCAGCGTTTTTTGTTTTTCAACGGTTGATTGTGGAGATAAGTCTATAATCTAAAATATTATACCTGTATCATCGATCTAGAATACAATCCAAATTCGTTAATAATGTATAATAATAGTAATAATACGTTAGTGCGAAAATGCGCTCTTGTCGTCATGCTATATGACAGTTACTTCAGTAATATAGTGTAAGAGTTTTACTAATATATAGTTTTCCTGACAAATCCACTTAGGACACATTACGAAATCAGAACCATCGTTGACCGCCAGAAACCCGCCTCTTAGGCTAATCGGCTTCCAGCTCTCTCGGCCTCCGCTAGGATGAGCCCCAGCCAACGGCAACTTCTAATGAAATTCCCCGAGTAGGTAGTTCAGTTTCCAGCGGCGAGGCTTCGGGACGTTGTCTCCCAAATCAAACCAGCTGAGAGGGAAGTAAATGTTCGCCTCAATTGTACAAGGATCCTTCCTTATACGAGACCTGGAGATGGTGGAGGGGGTATTGCCTAAGGTTTTCTTATGGCGAGGACAAGGGAGTACTATATAAAATGTGACTTCTGGCGCAGGGGCCACCCTGCAAGACCTGTGATACTAAACCGCCGCAGATCCCGAATTTAGCCCCGTCACCGACCAAAACGTACGAAGTGAGCCCCGTCTGAAAACGTGAAAAACAACGAAATGAGCTCCACCCGAAATTTAGGAAAAACCGAAAAGCCCCGTCAAAGAATTTTAGAAAGAACGAAATGAGTCGTTGACTCATCACTACTTGACTTTGATCGTTGGTCATCAAATAAGAGTGTTACCGTTCATCGGCCAATCTTTGTTCGGTCGGCCATCAAGTAACATAACATCAGGTTTTCTGACTGTTTTTATATTATACGTCTCATACATTTTATATTATCTTTTTCCGCTCATTTCGTACATTATATTTTGTTTTGCATGTATTTTACGCTCATTTCGTACATTATATTTGGTTTTGCATGTATTTTACGCTCATTTCGTACATTTTGGTTTTGCATGTATTTTACGCTCATTTCGTTAGTTGCCTGAGGTTTCGACCTGGAAATTTGAGGCTCATTTCGTACACCTTCAAAAACCAAGAAATATCTTGGTTGAAGCTTATGGATTGCTCATCAGTATCCGTGTTATCGTAGGCATGTGTGACGCCGTCAGGGTAGTTGGGCGTGAAGCCCCAGCCCAAAATGGATGTTTTAGTCTCTCTTTTCGTCACAAGTTTGAAGGTAGAAAAGTAGAAAAAAAGTAGATATGAAGGTAGAAAAGGTTGAAAAAGAAGGTAGAAAACAGAAAAAAAGGTGGAAAAGTAGGGGGAAAAAACGAAAAAAGTATCGTAGAAAATTCCCGACCCGTGTTTTCTGGTGTCCTCGATCCAATTGAATATTTTGTTTTTGTTTTTAGGTGCAGCGAATCCCGCTTACACACTGCGTTCCGCTTCAAGGTAAATTTTACTTAGCTATAATTTTATATAACCTGATTCGTTATTTCTCTAAAAAGGGGCACCCAATAACATGCGCGTACACTGTGTTTTCCAGAATATTATTACTCAATTTATATCAGTTAGCAGTATATGGGCACAGAAATAAGCTGCAATGTCTTCCAAAATAGTTTACTTTCTGGATCATTATTCAGAGCGCCATATTTTGAAAATTCCCCTAACTACTACTCCTTTGTTCCCTTCACCATTCTTCTTCACAACCAATCCTAGTCGACCACATTTCACTTTTTGACTATTTATAAGGTCACCTCTCCAATGTGCCTTCAGTTATTGTGTGTTACTGACGATGGTTTGATCACCGAAACCGGTATAACAGTGTTTTTTGCGTTTTTTCGTGTATTAGTGGAAATAGACTATTTTTTCAATAACTTCGTTTTTCTTTGACGCAAGAACTTCCTTTGCTCATGCAAGAGTTTTTATTTATTTTCATTAAACAATAGAGATGTATAATAAACCGTACTTGGCGATAATAAACCATCATAGCAGCATCGTCTATTACAGATGCTGCTATGATGTTTTATTATCACCAAGTACGGTTTATTATCATCGGTTATTATCAAAATTGTTTGTGTTGAATTGGAACATTTTTTTTAGTTAGTGCTACATGACCTTATCCGTATTCCGAACATATTGAATATTTGGCCTGCTGAAGCTGATGCTCATCACTTTGCTTCTTACGTAGGTATTTATAATCTTACTGTAGCCGCATTCAATTTACCTTACGGTAGACAATAATTGTGGCGACCAGTGAGTTAGGAAATATTATCAAGTAGTCCATGGATTGCTGTAGTCCAGGTGATTCCATTCACTCGTCAACACAGATAATCGATGTAGGACGGGACTGAGGTTATATACCAAACCTATTTATAAATTCTTCTTTCCTTTTACAAATACTGCAAATGTTCTTTACAATTCTACCTTTCTGTTTCTATTCTATTCTATTTCTATTCTTCCTTTTACAATGCTACAAATGTTACTTTAACAAGCCTATTTACTTCACGGCGCCTAAAGAGGATTCGCTTACAGGATGATCTTTTTAAAACCACCGAACGAGCGGCGTTGAGAGCACACCCCCGGAGGTGGAGACTCCACTACAGGAAGTCGTGGCGGGAAGTTTTCGTAGAGACCCTCGGCAACACAAGTACTGAGAGGCCATTAGCGCTATATATAGCGTTTTCTAGGATGTCTTGACCTATCAGCTTCAGGCAATCTCTCCGAGAGTGTAACTTGATAGCCACAAAGATTATCCTGCTAGTGATGCCTTCTTCGCATGACTACAATCCCAGTGAGTTGCTGGATGAGGGGGTGGAAACTTTGTTAATTTCGGGGTCGCTTTCTGGAGTAGTTAACGCAATTAAATGATTCCCGGCAACCATTTGGTAGAGTGAGAAAGGCACAGAGGATGCTGGGTGGAAGTGTGCAGTGCGAGGTGGACGCGCTAAATGAATCTCTCGTTCCGTCTAGAAATTATTACCGCAATGAAGTTATACGGACCAGAATGAGACTTGGAAGTTACGTGGCGCAAACATGAGCTGTCGCCCTCTGGGGATGTAACTTCAGTACTTTTATTACTCGTATTGTTTAATGCAATTTGGAATGAGAAAGTGCGATAAAGAGAATAACTAATGCTCCCACTTAGGCAAATATGTTCTACTAGGTATCAACTGACATTCTAGGATTTGAATTATTTCAGGAGCATTTTCAGTTTATGTAAATTAGATTAATTATTCAAAAAAATTGATAGACTAATTTAGAACAAAAAGTGTTTCCTACAACATCTTCGAATGCTTTTCATTTCTGCAGTATTTTTTTAATTTAAAAAGGTTTTCTCACATCACTGCTGAAAATTTCATGAAGTAGCCGGTGAGGTATTTCCCAACTAATAGTATTATCCTATATGTAAAACTTGGTTTGTTTGTATGTCATGAGTGGATGGCGGAACAACTGAAACGATTTTTATGCTGTTTTTGGTTTATTATTCTGTGAATAATACACCTATGTATTCGCTCAGCAAAAAATGTTTATAACACCCCCTCAAAATTTTTTCTTTTCCGTTTCAAGGTGCGTAAATTCCAAAAATGCAATGTCCGTCCGCCGTACGCCGTATCACGTGTACAGGCTCATTTTCGATCTAAAAAAATCGTTCTTTCGCACACATGCTCCATTTGGGCCCTAGTTGTGTCCCGAAACTTTTCAGCCCGATCGGAATATACCCAGGGATGTTATGAGTGAAAATGTGTATAAAAATAGGTACTTTTTGCGTTTTAGCAACATGTTAGTAAAATGAGCTTTTGAGGTATCTTTTTCCATGTTTTTGGGGACGAGAAGACCGAATATGATGTCGATTTTGACCAAAGACGCGGAAATTGAGGTTTTACCAAAGGTTCAGCTCCCAAAATTGTTTTTTTATGAGTCAAAAACCTTGAAAACTGTCTGAAATCACCATCAATGTGTATAATAACATTGGAAAAAGTGTAAACAGGTGAATCAAGACCATTAAATGCCACTACCAATGATCAAAGATGATCTTAAAAAAAAGAAAAAAAAGCGTACCTATTTCATGTTTTGGGGGCCAACATTGGTGGAAATCATCAGAAATAGCTATTTCAACCATTCCACATGAAAGAAACAATAAATTTAACAGCCAACAAGAATCTCTAGAACTCCAATAGAATAATAAACCCATGTGACAAGGACTTTACAGCGTTTTTCCAATGTTATTGTACACATTGATGGTGATTTCAGACAGTTTTCCAGGTTTTTGAATCATAAAAAACCAATTTTGGGAGCTGAACCTTTGGTAAAACCTCAATTTCCGCGTCTTTGGTCAAAATCGACTTCATATTCGGTCTTCTCGTCCTCAAAAACATGGAAAAAGATACCTCAAAAGCTCATGTTACTAACATGTTGTTAAAACGCAAAAAGTACCTATTTTTATACACATTTTCACTCATAACACCCCTGGGTATATTCCGATCGGGCTGAAAAGTTTCGGGACACAACTAGGGCCCAAATGGAGCATGTGTGCGAAAGAACGACTTTTTTAGACCGAAAATGAAGCCTGTACACGTGATACGGCGTACGGCGGACGGCGGACGGACATTGCATTTTTGGAATCTACGCACCTTGAAACAGAAAAGAAAAAATTTTGAGGGGGTGTTATAAAAATTTTTTGCTGACCGAATACATAGGTGTATTATTCACAGAATAATAAACCAAAACCTGGAAAAATGTCTGAAATCACCATCAATGTGTATAATAACATTGGAAAAAGTGTAAACAGGTGAATCAAGACCATTAAATGGTACTACCAATGATCAAAGATGATCTGGAAAAAAAAAGCGTACCTACCTATTTCATGTTTTGGGGGCCAAAATTGGTGGAAATCATCAGAAATAGCTATTACAATCATTCCACATGAAAGAAACAATAAATTTAACAGCCAACAAGAACCTCTAGAACTCCAATAGAATAATAAACCCATGTGACAAGGACTTTGCAGCGTTTTTCCTGCGAGCTGTAACATAAGGTGCATGAATTCCCGCTCTTTTCTTCTGCTCCGAGACCAGTTTCTTTCCTTTGCAAAGTGCAACGCACGGGTAATCCAGCTAGTTATACGCAGGCGGATATTACAGTATTATTCAGTAAATTGAGATCCGAACAGACCTGCTCAACATGTCTTAGCGGTGCGAATGCCCTGATCTATAAGCGCTACAGTTTTTGAAAGCTGGATTTTTCAAATCAGGTGAAATTTATAATATGTGCTTAACCTGGTCTCAAATGCAGCAAATAGGTGGGTTACCCGTGGTGATTCAAGTACGGTTAAAATTGGTTGTTCATGTTAATGGTGAACATTCCCACGAATTTATTACATTTATTCAAAGCCAATATGTAGGTACTTCCAACAAATTTTGGTTTACTATTTTCAATAATAAACCTTTGGAATCTACCATGAAAAAACTGTTTTTAACCCCCTCTCAGAATTTCATGGTTTACGTTTCAAGGGACGTAGAATACGAATATCGAATTAAAATGTTTCCTTCCGTCCGCTGTACACCGTCCGCGGCTTTTTCCTTAGTTCCCATGAACCAAAATTCACAAAATTTGGTATATGGGGTCCCATTTCGGCTCTAGTTGGTCCTCGGAGCTCGGCGTTACTGTCAGTCAACTCTAAGGGGTGAAAAATATGGGGTTGAGATATCCAGAGTATACTTATCTCGGAAAATTTTATTTTGAAGTATGCTTTTTTTCTCGCATTTTTGAATAGTTTGATTTTTTTCTGAATTTTTGAGACCATCCGGAGCATTCTACGATGTTCCTATGCAATTTGCCGTGAAGAGCAGGGTGTATGCAGGCATTAAGCTGAGTTGAGAGCGAACATCACTGGTCTCTCGGGCATCTGGGCGTTGTAGCGCAGTGGTTAAGTGACGGACTGTTACGCCAAAGTTCCCGAGCTCGAAACCCTGCCGGGACTGAATATTTTAGCATGGAACATGCTTTAGCCTTGGACTAACTAGCCGAAAAATGTCACGCGGAATGTGTCACGAAAAATTGGTCACAAAAAATGGTCACAAAAAATGGGTGACGAAATTTTTTAATGATTTTCACGTACAACCGAGTCGTTTCTAGGGAAATGAAACTTCTTTAGTTTTCATCGGACAAAAATCGTTCTCCATTCGTTGGAAAGCTCTCGATTTATCACGCATTTATGTCGCAGTTTTATATTTATCTACGAGATATTAATCCAACAATGCGATGTTATAAATGGTTAGTAAACAATCTTATGTGCGAGGGTCGAAGCTTCATTACCAAAAATGTAGCAAGGAAGCTTCATGGCAGTGGGGGCCCAACCGGTTCCAGTGCTGATCAATGGGCAGACTTCTTATTGCGTCATGGCCGTTCCAGCTTACAATTGAGAGAAGAGGTTGCCGCTCTTACGAACAAGTTGAATGATGAGGACGTCCCGTGGGAATCTATTCGTGCGCTGATGGCAAGTCGTCTTGTAGCGCTTGATAAATGTCCGGGGGTCCGCCCAATAGGCGTTGGAGAATGTTTGAGAAGAATATTGAGTAAATGCATGGCCGAAGCAACAGTGGATGAGGTAACGGAAGCGTGCAAGGAGAGACAGCTATGTGGTGGACTGAGTGCTGGAATCGAGGGAGCAATTCATGCAATGAGTACAATGTTCAATGAAAATGCGGTTCCGCACTCCAACTGGGGTCTACTTTTGGTGGACGCAAAGAACGCATTCAATTCCGTGAACCGACTCTTGACTTTGCGACAAACTCGCTTATGCTGGCCAAGTTGTGCAAGATTTGTGTACAACACTTACAAAGGGCATGCGGAGTTGATATTACGTGGTACTGAGGAGGGACTGTACAGTCGAGAAGGAGTGACTCAGGGTGATCCTTTGGCCATGCTTCTCTATGGAATTTCAACGCTACCTTTGATAGAAAGTCTACAACGGAACGGTATTACCCAGTGCTGGTATGCAGACGACTCTTCCGCTCAAGGCGATTGTGAACAGTTGAAAGGGTGGTGGAACTCGTTGGTGAGAAATGGCCCAATATACGGATACCAACCGCAAGGACACAAATCATACTTGGTAGTTAATCCGGCGGATCAGGAACATGCCAGAAGAGTTTTTGATGGGACAGGAATCAAGGTGGTGACAGGACAGCGTTTCTTAGGCGGATATATTGGGGACAATGAAGGGCAGAAGAGCTACATGGGTGGAGCAGTAAATAGCTGGATTCAGACTGTAGAAAAGCTTTCTGCTGCAGGGGTGCATCAGCCTCAAAATGCACACGCTGCGTTCACTAAGTCCCTACAGTTTCAATGGCAGTTTTCACAGAGAGTTATTGACTGTGGAGATGACGTGTACCATAGCCTGAGAGATTCGATAAGATCGAGTTTCATGCCAGCTATTTTGGGTGACCGAGTATCAGATGAAGAAAGTCAACTCTTTTCCTTACCTGTAGACAAAGGAGGTTTAGCATGGACGGACCCAGTGAGTTCGGCAAAATTGTTCTTCGAGACCTCAAGTGTTGGTTCTGCCGTTCTTAAGAGAGCTATTGAGTCAGGAGATTCTCTTCGGATTGATGACCACATGACTCAACTGAAAGCAGCTAAACGGGAGGGTGTGTTGAAACGGAGGCAAGAAGAGGAAACCCGTCTGACCACCATTCTGCAAACGTTTTCCGCTGAGAGGCGAAGAACCGTCGGGCGCTCAGTGTGCAGGTCCCCAAAAGTCAAGTCCTCTGGGTGGCTTTCTGCACTACCACTTCAAAAGCACAACTTTGACTTGTCGCCTAGTGAATTCAGAGATGCCCTAGCCGTACGATATCAGCGCAAGCCAGTGGCCCTACCAAGTTCATGTGATGGCTGTGGTTGCAATAATTTTACCCTACAACACGCATTGAGCTGTAAAACTGGGGGTCTAGTTACGCGACGGCACAATGAGCTCAGGGACGTTTTGGGAGAGCTCATGAGCACCGCTTGGGGGAATTGTACCAGAGAGCCCATTATACAAGATGCCACAGCTGCGGATCCAGGGCTCAGAGGGGACTTAGCATGCCGGGGAGTGTGGGAGCGTCAGAGGGAAGCATTGTTTGACGTCCGTGTCGTAGACACAGATGCTCCCTCTTACGTCTCTCGCTCCGTGGCTGCGGTGCTCTCTGGAGCAGAGGAAGAAAAGAAAAGGAGGTATCTGTCAGCATGCGAGATGAGAAGAGCGTCTTTTACTCCTCTGGTTACCTCTGTGGATGGAGTTTTCGCTCCACAAATGAGCAGCTTCGTGAAGGTCCTTGCTGAAAGGCTTGCTGAAAAATGGGATAGGCCTTCACCAACCGTCCGTGGCTGGTTGAGAGCCAGGATAGGATTCGCTGTAACGAGGGCCGTGTCGATGTGCATAAGAGGATCAAGAAAGAAGTGGAGGAGTGCTGACGACCTTATTGGATTTGGGGATGGTGCAGCACTTCAGTTGGGATTGAATGGGAGGGGTTGAGCGAGGGAGAAGAACCTCCACTCACGCAGACCGATTCCAGTAGATTTCGAAAAAAAACAAAAAAACCCTTCATCAGTCAACGTAGACCAGCGATGTTTTCATGAACAGTTTGTGGCCCCAGCCTACATAAATGATGAATAAACTTAAGATTATTGTATAGGTTAAAAAAAAAAAAAAAAAAAAAAAAAAAAAAAAAAAAAAAAAAAAAAACATACATTGTATCCATTGCCGTCATGACAACTATAAGAAGTAGTGAGAAATAGTGAGTTGAGAAGTAGTGAGTAATCATAAGTGCTATAAACCTTTATAGTTGTGCAAGAACCTCGTATTTGATCACATTTTTCGAATAAAAAAACAAACAGAGAAAGAAGACATAGCTAAAGCATGTTCCATGTTTCTCGATTTTTAGCCGCAGGCTCCAAACGGTAAGCATCCGGGGGGTCCAGGGGGGCTTGCCCCCCTGGCGAGGCGCGAAGCGCCGAGTTTTCATTCCACATCAACATTTTCCCTTCAGAACTTCATTTGTGTTTCGTTTTGCCATTTTGGCTACTGTTCGTCATTGACAGAATTGTTTTAGCAACGTTTAACACGTGATTTAGTTTGGTACCTAGTAACGAGTACGGGATTAGTTACTAAGCTAGTCTGTGATCTATATAGAAGGGTTATCTGTACAGAGAGCTGTGATCTGAAACAGAAGGATGTTCTGTACAGGGAAGTGATGTGTAACAGAAGCTGGCAAGGCAAATTCATACTTCCATAGCGGGTACAACGTCTTAGTGCATTAACACATAGTGTAATGATATATTACCACGTAGCGACTGATCGTGCAATCAATCTCTATCTATTATGTGGTGTTCCTATAGATATTCAACTTGTCACATTAGCTATTGTTATGTCGTGTGCCAAACTGCACGTCTGCTTCATTTTGTTGTTTGTACAATAGTAATGCCTACAATAATTCAATAATATTAAATACTAGGTAATACTAGGTTATTTCATTCGCTAAAAATATGTGAGATATGTGTAACTTCGGTATTAATAAATTTATCTACTATGCATTTTAGTTGCTATCTGGCGCCGACTTCAAAGATTTTGTTTATATCTGCTTCGAATAAATTACGTTTGTTTGGCATAAAAATGATTTTTTACGTTTTTCTTACAGCTGTTTTTTTAAATTTTGTACACACCTGCCTACCCGTGCCGACTTATCATGTAGGTACTGTTAAATATATTTTTATGGATTTACCATAACGATACAGTTGTTTGTTTTTAAAAAAAAATTTACAGACCTACCTACCGATACCGACTTATCGTGTAGGTACTGTTGAATATATTTATGGATTTACCATTAAAAAAATACAGTTTGTTTTTTTAATTTTTTTACACACCTACCCACCCATACCGACTTATTATGTAGGTACTGTTGAATATATTTATGGATTTACCATAAAAATACAGTTGTTTGCTATGAATATTGAGGAATTATGGAATATCTATAAACCATAGGGTCTATAAACCACTGGGGACTAAGCAAAGATGAATCAATCAGGTGGACACACCCTGGTGGCTCGCGAAGGGCGATCATCTCCTGGCTGCTCACCTCAAACGCTCCTGTTTCCTCCATCACCACAATCAAACTCTCCGCTTAGATACAATATCATTGAGCCACTTAATTGCGTTTAGCGAGCCTTTGAGCATTGATTAAGGCCCCCTCATTAATGTCGCCATAATTTCAATTACGCATTATGATTAACCCTTGGGGTGGGTATCTGCTGGGCTGATTACCACTTGATACTTATCAGCACCGATTATATTCCTGGAACCTGTTACCACTGATATTTCCCGCATATCGCACCTCTTACGAGGCCGAATGTGTTCAGAAAATAAGTTCCGCTCCTTAACGGCCGGTGGCGGCCCAGTTAAGGAAAAATTCACAAAGCCATTCGACCATTTAAAAATGTTAGTTTCCGACGAACGAAATCTTTTTTTCGATAGCTGTAGTGTGTAACGCTTCTCCTATTACACAACGGTTTATTATTTACCTGTATAGATGCCCCTTCTGCGTAGATCACTGTTTTCTGTGGTCAGTGCCCTCGAGCTCGCCCCAGGAAAGCCCTAAATGGAGTACTGGAGCCGGCCCGGGGAAAGTTTGATACAAATGCGCGGGATTCAATAACTCAGTAACAAATTTACCTTTATAGATGCTCCTTCTGCGTAGATAGTATAAGAAACCGATGTGTAATAATTTACCCAATAATACTTCATCGTTTTTTCAATTTGCAAAAGTACCTATCAACAAAATCCAAAACAGCCATCATTTTTCAATGAAATAATATATAGAACAACTGAACAACCAACTCTAATTCATACAGCCATCCGTGATTATAATGAGCTGCTCCCTAGCGATGATATCTGGGCAGGATTTATACGAATGACGATCATGTGGACGAAACTTTCGGTGCGAACGAACGGCTGCTCGTAAAATGCTCCGGGTGGTCTCAAAAAATTCTTTAGTTCAAAATCAATTTATAACGTTAAAAAACGCTGCAAATCCCTGCACAACGGTTTATTATTTTGTATAGAATACCCTTCTGTTACAGATCACAGCTCTATGTATAGATAACCCGTCTATATAATATGATATGTACTATTCTACACATATTATGTAGATCGCAGACCCTCCGTAGGTTAGTACCTAACCCCGTACTCGTTACTAGGTACCTACCTAAATCACGAGTTAAATGTTGCTAAAATAATTCTGCCGATGACAAACAGTACCTAACAAAAAGAAACACACATAATGAAGTTCTGAAAAGAAATTGTTGATGAGGAGTGAAAAAAGTTGCAAAAGTACCTACCAACAAACTCCAGCCCCTTCTACGTAGATGGTATAATGAACCGTTGTGTAATAATTTACCGTTGAGTAATGATTTACCGTAGTAATAATTTACCCATCAATAATACTTCAACGTTTGTTCAAGTTTCACTACCTACCAACAAACTCCAAAAGAGCCATCATTTTTCTAATTAAATAATATCACAGAACAACCAACTCGACTTCATACTCCGCCAATATAATCAGGTGATCCCTACCAATGATTGGCCGTATTCACAAATTCCTATTGTGGGCGCGTCTCTGGTTACGAGATTTGGTTTGAATTGTATACAATTTCATTCACACTGGAGTCGAAAATGCCTGTCGGTGCAAACTTCGTGGCCTTACTGTGAACGAACGGCTGGACGTACGATGCTCCGGATGGTCTTAAAAAACTCGCAAGTTCAAGAACTATTTAAAACCGTAAAAATATTTACGTAAAAAAATGGTATAGGCGTTTTGAAAATTTCAACCCCTATTTTGAACCCCTTAGAGATGACTCACAGTAACGTCGAGCTTCGAGGACCAACTAGACGCCGAACGGAACCTATAACCCGAATTTCATCAATTTTTTTTCATGGTAACTAAGAAAAGTGGCCCGTACGGCGTACGGCGTACGGCGGACAGACAGAAATATTTTTATTGCAGTTTTGGATTCTACATACCTTGAAACGTAAACCATCAAATTTTGAGGGGGGGTAAGAATTTTTTTTTTCATGCTCGATTCCAATGGTTCATTATTGAAAATAATAAACCAAAAAACCATTCCCTTCTGTTGAAAGTTCTCGAGCTACGGCTTTCTGTACCTTTCAACCCCTATTTGTTTACCCCTTAGGGATGACTGACAGTAACGCCGAGCTTCGAGGACCAACTAGACCCCAAACGTACGTACAAACCAAATTTCATTAATTTTGGTTAATGAAAAAGTGCGCAGTACAGCGTACGGACAGCGATTTTTATATTGCACGTTCAGATTCTACATGCCTTGAAACGTAAATCATCAAATTTTGGGGAGGGGGTTAAATTTTATTTTTTTTTCATGCTCGATTCTAAATGTTCATTATTGAAAATAATAAACCAAAATGCATATTAAAATTAATCAGCTGATTATGTGACGGGTGAGCTGTGAGCCTCACACTATGAGGAGAGCAGCGTTGCCAGCTTAGCTTTTTCCCCGCTAATCAGCTTTTTTCACATCTGACAGCGGTGGGGGAAAAAAGTCAGGTATGAGTCTGGCAGGGATATGCGAACAGACAGACGGTCAGACACCGAATCAAATTCATTCAGAAAGCTCTGAAACGAAAAGCGCGAGTAAAAATTCTGATTTTGGAGACAGAAAATTTTCTCTTAAAAGTGACAGCATCCTTGGAGACCAGCAAGCTAAACGGGAGAAACCGTAGGATTATGCACAATCCCTACTTCACCAATATAATGCACAACACAATCCACAATATACAACACACAGTCCAAATCAAAAAGGGGTTGCAGTTCTAAAAGATGTACGCACGTTTAAATGTTTCAGCTCCAAGTTTACTGCAGCAGTAAATCGGGAAAAGACCGCCTGATCCTTTTCTTCCTAAACTGGATGGGATTACCCATTAATTTCGCCCCTCTGCGCGTTGTCCGGCGAGATGGAAGGTTTTTCCGAGGACAGGCCGCAGCTCTTTGAAACTTATTATCTTGTTTGGTGGGTTCTGTAGGATCCAGCCCACCAAAACAGGATACAAATCAGAAAACGCTCCAAAGTCCTTATGGGTTTATTATTCTACTGGAAATACGTACAGAAATGTTGGCTGTTGATTTATTATTTGTTTCATGTGAAATAGCTATTTCTGATGGTTTCCACCAATTTTGCCCCCCCCCCCTCCCCCAACACGAATTACGCTCCTTTTTTTTCCAAATTATCTTTGATCTTTATAGTGCCATTCAGTTATCTGAATTAATCTGTTGACACTTTTTCTAGTGTTATCATACAATTTTAGTGTGATTTCAGAAATTTTCTAGGTTTTTGACTCATAAAAAATTAATTTTGGGAGCTGAACCTTCGTTATAACCACAATTCTTCACTCTTTGGTCAAAATCGACTTCATATTCATTCTTCTCGCCCTAAAAAACGTAGAAAAAGATACCTCAAAAACTCATTTTACTGAAACACACAAAAACACCTATTTTCATACTCAGTTTTCACTCATGGGTATATTCCGATCGGGCTGCAAAGTTTTGGGACACAACTAGGGCCCAAATGGAGCCTGTGTGCGAAAGAACGAATTTTTTAGTCCGAAATTGAAGTAGATATGCATGATGCAGCGGACGGACATTGCATTTTAGGAATCTGCGCACCTTGAACGTAAAGAAAAAATTTTGAGGGGGTGTTCTAAAAAATTTTTGCTGAGCGAATACATAGGTTTATTATTCACAGAATAATACACAGAATATTATTCACAGAATCAAGATACCTCAACATTTTGACTGAGAGAATGTATGCTACTGCTCCCTACACCTCGTAACCGTAATGGGAAAATGAATCGAAATCTTTTTAAAAGCAATGTCCATTAGAAAACACAATTTCGCCTAATCGTTTAATCGTGCACCTCACGGACATACTAAACCCCATTGAAGGCACGGACATACCAATGACGCGATTCTTCGCTTCATGTTTCAGAACCAGTACGCGCAAAAATCATCGGCAGTTCATTATAATATGATCTATATGAATAAAATCATGATAATTTCCTTCACTTCTAAATCTATATGAGAAAGAGAGAGGGAGAGGAGCACTGTGGGATGGCGTCATTATTTATTTTTCCATCCCATAAAATCTTCTACATCATGCGTCCAATGATCATACGTTCTTCCCATAACACACGCGATTAAAAAGCTTCAGACCGCGATGATAAATTATAGGGACATCAGTGAATTGAATCAGAGTGAACGAGCGGAGCATACCTACCAGCGTATGAAATCCGGTGATATATGATGAAGTCTATAGAAACGCGTGGGTCATTATACAAGTGCAACCTTGAGTTTTTATATTTTAAAAGGTCGAGTATTATAAATACTCACGACCTCTTTCTTTGGTAGCTATCTGAAGACCCAGCAACCGCTGTTGTGGATCGCCCTTGTTCAATAACCGCACTTTTCACTAAAATTACGCGCTCCAAATGGTTTACGGAGCAAACTGCATACAACGCAATTGCATTTATCCATATTTATTTACTAGCTAAATAAATGCAAGTTGCCTTCATTAGGCTGTAAAATACTCGAAATGAGGAGCAGCAAACAACGCAAGATGCGCGCGCACACAAGTCAATATTATTTTTGTATTATAATCAAGCTTTAAATAAATGCGAAATTTCAAAAACAAAAAACCTTTCGGCTGGAATTTGATGGGATGTATCGAGGCTTTTCATTCGTTCTCGCAGGATTGACGTTTACTCAGAACTCAGTTCGATTCGCCTTTAGAAATTCCAGTCGCCTACCATTGTACCTGCTCTCAGCATGGATACCTGCCGTGAACGTCATTTTAGAACGCGCAGCTGCCGCTGCGATACAATATTTACAATATATACAAGTGGGAGTGCAGCTTGGTGGATATAATATCCCCTTGTGGTAGAGTTGAAGTAGGCGTGGTCAGGCTTTTTTAAAAAACGAGCCTTCTTCTACACCGAGAGAAAAATGTGGCGCACCATGCCCGCTAGGAACACTCAGAATTGATTTCCCGATAGGGAACCTAGCGGGTGTGCCTAATCCCAAGCGGGTAGGGTGAAAATCGTATCGGGTGATGTTAAAAATCTATCGGGAAGACGTAACTCCAATCGGGTACGACATAAATTTCTATCGGGCTGCCATAAAAATCTATCGGGCTGTTAGATTAGCCCCTCCTATCGGGTATGGTTCGGATATTTTTGTATCGGGCATTCGTAAAAACAAGCGGGTTTTGGTAATTCCTAACGGGTATTCGTCAAAATCGTATCGGGTGGCGACTTAACCCTAACGGGCTTTTATAAATGGGAACTACACCCGTTAAGAACTCAATCGGGTCTGTTGGTTGTCTATCGGGTTTCATAACAAATTCCTATCGGGTCCATGAAACCCAAGCGAGCATGCAAATATTCCAAAAAAATACCCGTTAGCGCACTATCGGGTCATCTGAACATTTACGTCTCCCGTTTGATGATCTATCGGGTTTTTTTCAAAATTCCTAGCGGGTGTATGAAAAACGATCTAGCTAGCAAATGTTGAAAAAAATACCCGTTAGCACACTATCGGGTCATCTGAGCATTTACGTCTCCCGTTTGATAACCTATCGGGTTTATGCAAAACTCCTATCGGGTGTATGAAAAACGATCTAGCTAGCAAATGTTGAAAAAAAATACCCGTTAGCACACTATCCGGTCATCTGAGCATTTACGTCTCCCGTTTGATAACCTATCGGGTTTTATGCAAACCTCCTATCGGGTGTACGAAAAACAATCGAGCATGGAAATGTTCAAAAAAATACCTGTTAGCTGACTGTCGGGTCATCTGAGCATTAAGATCTCCCGATTGATAATCTATCGGGTTTATACAAAATTCCTATCGGGTAGAAATAAAATTAATCGAGCTGGGAAATATGCATAAAATACCCGTTAGCGCCTATCGGGTGAAATAATTGTCAAGAGCTCCCCCTTAATAATCTATCGGGTTACATCACACATCGCTATCGGGCCTATGAAAGCCAATCGAGCAGGGAAATAGTGAACAAAAATACCCGTTAGTCTTCCTATCGGGTGATGTTTGTTGCTAACAACACCCGATTGAAGATCTACCATTTCCATTGAGTGATCCCTATCGGGTAGAGAAAAATCGATCGAGCTGAGAAATATTCATAAAATACCCGTTAGCCACCAATCGGGTGATATAATTGTTAACAGCTCCCGCTTAATAATCAACCGGGTTGCATCGACCAACATCTATCGGGTTGAACAATGCAATCGAGCAGGGAAATGCCGAACAAAATACCCGTTAGTAGCTCTATCGGGTGGATGTAATTGATAACAACACCCGAGTGAACATCTATCGGGTTGCACAGACGAGTCTCTATCGGGTTTTGGAAAATCAATGGAGCAGGAAAATATTGAAAAAATACCCGTTGGCTGCCTATCGGGTGATATAATTGTTAACAGCTCCCGCTTAGTAATCAATCGGGTTGTCCAATGATTCCCTATCGAGTAGGCAACATTTCTATCGGGTGTCAATTAGGTCCCGCCACAATTTGAACTTGGTCGAAGGGGCATTGGCTCCGGAGATGGATTCACAAATTTTTTCCCAGGTTCCGAGTGAGCGTTGAAGGGTTTTACAATTTGAACTTGGTCAAAGGGGCATTGGCTCTGGAGACGGATTCACAAATATTTTCCCAGGTTCCGAGTGACCGTTGAAAGGTTTTATGTGAGGATTTAGATGCGTACAATTCTCACACAAAAGCCTGCAACGGTGAATGAAGAGTTGGGAAAATATTTGTGGTTTAATGATAGCTCAGGTAGCCCGAATCCCTGTGAGGAGGTATAGGAAGCGAAGCCTGCAGTCACCATTTCTAAAGGATAACTGTTTTTGGGGAGTGGTGAGAATTTGAGAATAACAACTCTTTCCCTTCACCTCCCGTAAATATGGACGTTTGGAGGACATGTACTTGTTACCATGGGAGGGTTCACGCGAAGAAATATGGTAAAGTTGAGGGAATTGTGAAGGACATGATACTGGACCTGAAAATTAAAAACGCTGCAAAGTCCTTGTCACGCATGGGTTTATTATTATTCTATATGCAGAAATGGTGGCTGTTCATTTATTGTTGCTTTCATGTAAAATAATTATTGAAATAGTTATTTCCGGTGGTTCCCACAAATTTTGGCCCCCAAAACTTGAATTAGGTATACCTACGCTTTTTTTTCTTTTTTATTTCAAATTATCTTTGATCATTGCCCAACCCACCCGCCCATTTACCCGCAGGGTGGCTGTCCACAAGCATAATCCAATTGACATGTTGTCGTCCTTCACCAGTTTTCGAGTTTTATATTATATTATCAACAGATTTATGCTGAGCACCCCCACCTGAGAGAATTATGACTCCGTATTTTTTTTTTGTACTGATGAGTCCTCAGTATAGTCGAGAGTCAGTTAGACTTGGTTTTCATTGAATTTGTACCTCCCCTCCCAACGAGTATTTCTCTCTGGTGCGGGGGGTGCTCGACCTCGTTGAAATACCCGTTAGTAGCTCTATCGGGTGGCTGTAATTGATAACAACACCCGAGTGAACATCTATCGGGTTGCACAGACGAGTCTCTATCGGTTTTTGGAAAACCAATCGAGCAAGAAAAAATTCAAAAAGTAGCCGTTAGCTTTCTATCGGGTTCTGCCAGTGTGAACAGCTCTGTTTTACTTTTGTATCGGGTTATCTCATTCAAAACATACCCGTTAGCATCGTAACGGGTCGTCTCATAGCTCCCGATTGATAATCATCCGGGTTGCATCGACCAACGTCTATCGGGTTGAACAATGCAATCGAGCAGGGAAATGCCGAACAAAATACCCGTTAGTAGCTCTATCGGGTGGATGTAATTGATAACAACACCCGAGTGAACATCTATCGGGTTGCACAGACGAGTCTCTATCGGGTTTTGGAAAACCAATGGAGCAGGAAAATATTGAAAAAATACCCGTTGGCTGCCTATCGGGTGATATAATTGTTAACAGCTCCCGCTTAGTAATCAATCGGGTTGTCCAATGATTCCCTATCGAGTAGGCAACATTTCTATCGGGTGTCAAGTAGGTCCCGCCACAATTTGAACTTGGTCGAAGGGGCATTGGCTCCGGAGATGGATTCACAAATTTTTTCCCAGGTTCCGAGTGAGCGTTGAAGGGTTTTACAATTTGAACTTGGTCAAAGGGGCATTGGCTCTGGAGACGGATTCACAAATATTTTCCCAGGTTCCGAGTGACCGTTGAAAGGTTTTATGTGAGGATTTAGTACAAGACGAGATACGTAGAATCCTCACACAAAAGCCTGCAACAGTTAATGAAGAGTTGGGAAAATATTTGTGGTTTAATGATAGCCCAGGTAGCCCGAATCCCTGTGAGGAGGTATAGGAAGCGAAGCCTGCATTCACCATTTCTAAAGGATAACTGTTTTTGGGGAGTGGTGAGAATTTGAGAATAACAACTCTTTCCCTTCACCTCCCGTAAATATGGACGTTTGGAGGACATGTACTTGTTACCATGGGAGGGTTCACGCGAAGAAATATGGTAAAGTTGAGGGAATTGTGAAGGACATGATACTGGACCTGAAAATTAAAAACGCTGCAAAGTCCTTGTCACGCATGGGTTTATTATTATTCTATATGCAGAAATGGTGGCTGTTCATTTATTGTTGCTTTCATGTAAAATAATTATTGAAATAGTTATTTCCGGTGGTTCCCACAAATTTTGGCCCCCAAAACTTGAATTAGGTATACCTACGCTTTTTTTTCTTTTTTATTTCAAATTATCTTTGATCATTGCCCAACCCACCCGCCCATTTACCCGCAGGGTGGCTGTCCACAAGCATAATCCAATTGACATGTTGTCGTCCTTCACCAGTTTTCGAGTTTTATATTATATTATCAACAGATTTATGCTGAGCACCCCCACCTGAGAGAATTATGACTCCGTATTTTTTTTTTGTACTGATGAGTCCTCAGTATAGTCGAGAGTCAGTTAGACTTGGTTTTCATTGAATTTGTACCTCCCCTCCCAACGAGTATTTCTCTCTGGTGCGGGGGGTGCTCGACCTCGTTGAAATACCCGTTAGTAGCTCTATCGGGTGGCTGTAATTGATAACAACACCCGAGTGAACATCTATCGGGTTGCACAGACGAGTCTCTATCGGTTTTTGGAAAACCAATCGAGCAAGAAAAAATTCAAAAAGTAGCCGTTAGCTTTCTATCGGGTTCTGCCAGTGTGAACAGCTCTGTTTTACTTTTGTATCGGGTTATCTCATTCAAAACATACCCGTTAGCATCGTAACGGGTCGTCTCATAGCTCCCGATTGATAATCATCCGGGTTGCATCGACCAACGTCTATCGGGTTGAACAATGCAATCGAGCAGGGAAATGCCGAACAAAATACCCGTTAGTAGCTCTATCGGGTGGATGTAATTGATAACAACACCCGAGTGAACATCTATCGGGTTGCACAGACGAGTCTCTATCGGGTTTTGGAAAACCAATGGAGCAGGAAAATATTGAAAAAATACCCGTTGGCTGCCTATCGGGTGATATAATTGTTAACAGCTCCCGCTTAGTAATCAATCGGGTTGTCCAATGATTCCCTATCGAGTAGGCAACATTTCTATCGGGTGTCAAGTAGGTCCCGCCACAATTTGAACTTGGTCGAAGGGGCATTGGCTCCGGAGATGGATTCACAAATTTTTTCCCAGGTTCCGAGTGAGCGTTGAAGGGTTTTACAATTTGAACTTGGTCAAAGGGGCATTGGCTCTGGAGACGGATTCACAAATATTTTCCCAGGTTCCGAGTGACCGTTGAAAGGTTTTATGTGAGGATTTAGTACAAGACGAGATACGTAGAATCCTCACACAAAAGCCTGCAACAGTTAATGAAGAGTTGGGAAAATATTTGTGGTTTAATGATAGCCCAGGTAGCCCGAATCCCTGTGAGGAGGTATAGGAAGCGAAGCCTGCATTCACCATTTCTAAAGGATAACTGTTTTTGGGGAGTGGTGAGAATTTGAGAATAACAACTCTTTCCCTTCACCTCCCGTAAATATGGACGTTTGGAGGACATGTACTTGTTACCATGGGAGGGTTCACGCGAAGAAATATGGTAAAGTTGAGGGAATTGTGAAGGACATGATACTGGACCTGAAAATTAAAAACGCTGCAAAGTCCTTGTCACGCATGGGTTTATTATTATTCTATATGCAGAAATGGTGGCTGTTCATTTATTGTTGCTTTCATGTAAAATAATTATTGAAATAGTTATTTCCGGTGGTTCCCACAAATTTTGGCCCCCAAAACTTGAATTAGGTATACCTACGCTTTTTTTTCTTTTTTATTTCAAATTATCTTTGATCATTGCCCAACCCACCCGCCCATTTACCCGCAGGGTGGCTGTCCACAAGCATAATCCAATTGACATGTTGTCGTCCTTCACCAGTTTTCGAGTTTTATATTATATTATCAACAGATTTATGCTGAGCACCCCCACCTGAGAGAATTATGACTCCGTATTTTTTTTTTGTACTGATGAGTCCTCAGTATAGTCGAGAGTCAGTTAGACTTGGTTTTCATTGAATTTGTACCTCCCCTCCCAACGAGTATTTCTCTCTGGTGCGGGGGGTGCTCGACCTCGTTGAAATACCCGTTAGTAGCTCTATCGGGTGGCTGTAATTGATAACAACACCCGAGTGAACATCTATCGGGTTGCACAGACGAGTCTCTATCGGTTTTTGGAAAACCAATCGAGCAAGAAAAAATTCAAAAAGTAGCCGTTAGCTTTCTATCGGGTTCTGCCAGTGTGAACAGCTCTGTTTTACTTTTGTATCGGGTTATCTCATTCAAAACATACCCGTTAGCATCGTAACGGGTCGTCTCATAGCTCCCGATTGATAATCATCCGGGTTGCATCGACCAACGTCTATCGGGTTGAACAATGCAATCGAGCAGGGAAATGCCGAACAAAATACCCGTTAGTAGCTCTATCGGGTGGATGTAATTGATAACAACACCCGAGTGAACATCTATCGGGTTGCACAGACGAGTCTCTATCGGGTTTTGGAAAACCAATGGAGCAGGAAAATATTGAAAAAATACCCGTTGGCTGCCTATCGGGTGATATAATTGTTAACAGCTCCCGCTTAGTAATCAATCGGGTTGTCCAATGATTCCCTATCGAGTAGGCAACATTTCTATCGGGTGTCAAGTAGGTCCCGCCACAATTTGAACTTGGTCGAAGGGGCATTGGCTCCGGAGATGGATTCACAAATTTTTTCCCAGGTTCCGAGTGAGCGTTGAAGGGTTTTACAATTTGAACTTGGTCAAAGGGGCATTGGCTCTGGAGACGGATTCACAAATATTTTCCCAGGTTCCGAGTGACCGTTGAAAGGTTTTATGTGAGGATTTAGTACAAGACGAGATACGTAGAATCCTCACACAAAAGCCTGCAACAGTTAATGAAGAGTTGGGAAAATATTTGTGGTTTAATGATAGCCCAGGTAGCCCGAATCCCTGTGAGGAGGTATAGGAAGCGAAGCCTGCATTCACCATTTCTAAAGGATAACTGTTTTTGGGGAGTGGTGAGAATTTGAGAATAACAACTCTTTCCCTTCACCTCCCGTAAATATGGACGTTTGGAGGACATGTACTTGTTACCATGGGAGGGTTCACGCGAAGAAATATGGTAAAGTTGAGGGAATTGTGAAGGACATGATACTGGACCTGAAAATTAAAAACGCTGCAAAGTCCTTGTCACGCATGGGTTTATTATTATTCTATATGCAGAAATGGTGGCTGTTCATTTATTGTTGCTTTCATGTAAAATAATTATTGAAATAGTTATTTCCGGTGGTTCCCACAAATTTTGGCCCCCAAAACTTGAATTAGGTATACCTACGCTTTTTTTTCTTTTTTATTTCAAATTATCTTTGATCATTGCCCAACCCACCCGCCCATTTACCCGCAGGGTGGCTGTCCACAAGCATAATCCAATTGACATGTTGTCGTCCTTCACCAGTTTTCGAGTTTTATATTATATTATCAACAGATTTATGCTGAGCACCCCCACCTGAGAGAATTATGACTCCGTATTTTTTTTTTGTACTGATGAGTCCTCAGTATAGTCGAGAGTCAGTTAGACTTGGTTTTCATTGAATTTTTACCTCCCCTCCCAACGAGTATTTCTCTCTGGTGCGGGGGGTGCTCGACCTCGTTGAAATACCCGTTAGTAGCTCTATCGGGTGGATGTAATTGATAACAACACCCGAGTGAACATCTATCGGGTTGCACATACGAGTCCCTATCGGGTTTTGGAAAACCAATCGAGCAGGAAAATATTCAAAAAATACCCGTTGGCTGCCTATCGGGTGATATAATTGTTAACAGCTCCCGCTTAGTAATCAATCGGGTTGTCCAATGATTCCCTATCGAGTAGGCAACAAGTCTATCGGGTATTAATTAGTTCCAGCCACAATTTGAACTTGGAACAATTAAACAGTGTAGGAAAACGGTTGTTGAGCGCATGATGACCTATGATATTATAATAATATATTCTAGGGCGAGAAGTAATTTGGCATGAGCCAAATTGAGTAGTTTGGCCGGTCATTTTCACCCGAGCTATACTCATTATGAACATCTCTGTGAATGAAGTGTAATATAATATTATATTGTATTGAATAAAGTTTTGATAAAAACGACAGCGTTTACAAAGTGATGTGCATCGCTTTTGCAACATTTCATGGCGTCATTCAATGCCGGAAGGAATCTGAGGGCAGTAAGTACCTATATGTCATTTATTTCTACAAGTCCACTACATGTTGTAAGTTGTTATGTTGTGCATGTGCATGCGTACATTATCAATTAAATTGAATTATCAATGGAATGAGTCGTTAATCACTCGTGGTATTTGTGATGGGGTTTTTAAAATATTTTTTCCTAGTAGGCACAGGTACCTATACTAATGGTAGGCACGTAGGAGTTTCTGGCAGAAATGTTAGAAAAACCGTACACGTGTTAGCAAGTGAGTGAAAACCCGATACGAATTTAAAAACCCGTTACACATTACAGTAACCCGTTAGAAGCAGGAATTGAAAAACCCGTTAAGGGATTCGAAACACCCGATAGGACGTTATGAAACACCCGATCTCAATTGAAAAAGCCGTTACGAGTTTCGAAGTACCCGGTAGGAAGTTGTGAAAAACCCGATAGGAGTAACAGAAACTCGATAGGAATCGGAAAACCGTTTGAAATCGGGAAACCTGACACGATAGAAATGAAAACCCGTTTGGGAGGTAAAAAGACGTTACAAGACATTCAAACACCCGATAGGAGGCAGAAAACAACCGATAGGAATCAGAGAAGCGTGTGAAATCGGATACCCGATAGGGACCTCAACACCCGATAGGGATTTGATAAAGTCGCTAGAAACATTCAGACACCCGATAGGATGTAAAAAACACCCGATGGGGAATGGGAAAGTGTCTGAAATCGGATACCCGTTAGGAATCTTAGCACCCGATAGGGGATTTGAAAAACCCGCTAGAAACATTCGGACACCCGATAGGAGCACATGCCTGCCCGCTTGGAGCAGGGAAACCCGTTACCAGGTGGGGCATGGTGGGGAGACCTCTATATAACCCCAACGTCCCCTTATGGCGACAACCACTTCTTCCCGATCACTCGCGTCACTCACGTGTTCTGCTTACTTCCCTGTGCTTCTTCATTCTGTGTGTTGCGCGTGTGTTTCAAATCAGTTGTTTGAAATCAGTTGTGTTTCAAATCAGTTGTTTCAAATTAGTTGTGTTTCTTGTTTGTTGTGCTTCAATTATCAACGTTCACCCGTCACCAAACAGACATTCGGACCCTGGTACGTTGTACTACAGAATTCATTTTTATTTCAATGGCGGACCAACAGTTGACTGATATTCTAGAGTCTTGGAAATTGGATGCAAGAATTGTTGCTGCATTTCAAGGTTAGCAAAAACCTTTTTGACTCTTTTTCTATAATATTCCGATTTCATGATAATCGCATAAAATTTATGTTAAAGGTATATTTAATATACCTTTAACTTCCAAATCGAAAGTGACATTTCAATCTGAATTTAATTTCGTTTTGTTGAGTATTACTATTTCCTGTTGCCAACGTATTTACCAAATGAAACTTTTGTTGTATGATATTCCGATTTCAAGATATACTCACATACCTGTGACTTCTAAATCCCAAGTGACATTTCAATTAGAATTTAGTTTTGTTTTGTTGAGTATTACTATTTCCTTTTGCCAACGTAATGACCAAACGCTAATTTTTGTTGTATAATATTCCGATTTCATGATGTACACGTAGCTATGACTTACACACCCACACTGGCAATTGAATTTGTTTTGTTGAGTATTATTATTTTCTTTTGCAAACGTATTTACCTACCAAACGAAACTTTTTGTTGAATGATATTCCGGTTTCAAGATATAATCACATACCTGTAACTTCCAAATCCAAAGTGACATTTCAATTTGAATTTAATTTCGTTTTGTTGAGTATTACTATTTCCTGTTGCCAACGTATTTACCAAATGAAACAGTTGTTGTATGATATTCCGATTTCAAGATATACTCACATACCTGTGACTTCTACATCCAAAGTGACATTTCAATTTGAATTTAGTTTTGTTTTGTTGAGTATTACTATTTCCTTTTGCCAACGTAATGACCAAACGCTAATTTTTGTTGTATAATATTCCGATTTCATTATGTACCTACACGTAGAAATGACTTGCACACCCACACTGACAATTTGAATTTGTTTCCAACCAATTTACCAAATGTAAACGGTTTTTCTATAATATTCGGATTTCATGATGATCTTGGTTTAAATTTCATTGTTACGATATCGGGAAATTGCTACGTGTGTTAGTGCCCGTTGGTAATTCAATCGGGTAGTATTGGACGTTAAATACTTGCACCAACTTGTTTTTCGTTGTCCCTTGTATACATAACGGGTGTTTGGAGGGGGGGGGGGGATGAGTACCCGTTAGTAATCCAATCGGGTAGTGTTGTACTTTGAAATATGTTCAACAAACTGTTTCCCTTGCCGCTTGTAGTCGTATCGGGTGTTCACTTCGTTCCAAACGGGTTCATCCGGACTTTGCCAAATATTCGTAAACATTCGTAACGGGTGTTTGTGGTTGTGAGTACCCGTTAGTAATCCAATCGGGTATTGTTGTACTTTAAAATATTTTCAACAAACTGTTTTGCCTTGCCGCTTGTAGTTGTATCGGGTGTTCACTTCGTTCCAAACGGGTTCATCCGGACTTTGCCAAATATTCGTAAACATTCGTAACGGGTGTTTGTGGTTGTGAGTACCCGTTAGTAATCCAATCGGGTATTGTTGTACTTTAAAATATTTTCAACAAACTGTTTTGCCTTGCCGCTTGTAGTTGTATCGGGTGTTCACTTCGTTCCAAACGGGTTCATCCGGACTTTGCCAAATATTCGTAAACATTCGTAACGGGTGTTTGTGGTTGTGAGTACCCGTTAGTAATCCAATCGGGTATTGTTGTACTTTAAAATATTTTCAACAAACTGTTTTGCCTTGCCGCTTGTAGTTGTATCGGGTGTTCACTTCGTTCCAAACGGGTTCATCCGGACTTTGCCAAATATTCGTAAACATTCGTAACGGGTGTTTGTGGTTGTGAGTACCCGTTAGTAATCCAATCGGGTATTGTTGTACTTTAAAATATTTTCAACAAACTGTTTTGCCTTGCCGCTTGTAGTTGTATCGGGTGTTCACTTCGTTCCAAACGGGTTCATCCGGACTTTGCCAAATATTCGTAAACATTCGTAACGGGTGTTTGTGGTTGTGAGTACCCGTTAGTAATCCAATCGGGTATTGTTGTACTTTAAAATATTTTCAACAAACTGTTTTGCCTTGCCGCTTGTAGTTGTATCGGGTGTTCACTTCGTTCCAAACGGGTTCATCCGGACTTTGCCAAATATTCGTAAACATTCGTAACGGGTGTTTGTGGTTGTGAGTACCCGTTAGTAATCCAATCGGGTATTGTTGTACTTTAAAATATTTTCAACAAACTGTTTTGCCTTGCCGCTTGTAGTTGTATCGGGTGTTCACTTCGTTCCAAACGGGTTCATCCGGACTTTGCCAAATATTCGTAAACATTCGTAACGGGTGTTTGTGGTTGTGAGTACCCGTTAGTAATCCAATCGGGTATTGTTGTACTTTAAAATATTTTCAACAAACTGTTTTGCCTTGCCGCTTGTAGTTGTATCGGGTGTTCACTTCGTTCCAAACGGGTTCATCCGGACTTTGCCAAATATTCGTAAACATTCGTAACGGGTGTTTGTGGTTGTGAGTACCCGTTAGTAATCCAATCGGGTATTGTTGTACTTTAAAATATTTTCAACAAACTGTTTTGCCTTGCCGCTTGTAGTTGTATCGGGTGTTCACTTCGTTCCAAACGGGTTCATCCGGACTTTGCCAAATATTCGTAAACATTCGTAACGGGTGTTTGTGGTTGTGAGTACCCGTTAGTAATCCAATCGGGTATTGTTGTACTTTAAAATATTTTCAACAAACTGTTTTGCCTTGCCGCTTGTAGTCGTATCGGGTGTTCACTTCGTTCCAAACGGGTTCATCTGGACTTTGCCAAATAGTCGTAAACATTCGTAACGGGTGTTTGAGGGTATGGGTACCCGTTAGTAATCCAATCGGGTAGTGTTGTACTTTAAAATATTTTCAACAAACTGTTTTGCCTTGCCTTGCTCGTCGTATCGGGTGTTCACTTGGTCTCATGGCTGACATTTTTTTCCCCTGCCACAGCTGCCGAATTTGAAACTGACGATTTACGCGACCTAGAACCAGACAGGGTCCTCTGGGAAGCAGTAGCACCAGGACTGTGGACTCCGCCACAGAAGGTGCGATACGCAACAGGGTGGAAGGCGAAATTCGGTCCACTCTCCTCTCCCAGACGTTCTTCGACATCTCTTGCTAGACCCATATCAAGTGACGACTCCACCCCAACACTTCCTTCGCCGGTGAGTGTTGTCACTTACAATTACAGACGACAGGCAGACGGAAACAGTGTTCATGTTTGACAATAACTTCCACCATATAAGTATGTATTGTTACGAGGTGAACGGTGTTTTTGTTGCAGTCTTACTCCTCGATCCCGCGCCGTAGAGAGTCGTTGCCGAGTGAACTACGGCTCAGCGATCCATCTTCTGACGACGACGACGACGACGAAGCCGCCGACGACGACCCCCACGTCGCCAGATACAAGCGAGTCGATAAGGCTGCTTTCATTAACACTTTAGATAAGGTAATGTGCATGACACCATCCGTGTGAAATTGTATCATGTACTCATAGTCAAACTTATAGGGTTTTTATATTAAATGTACATCTATTCCTCTCTCCCTAACAGGTCACAAAAATACTACAAAAGACTGAGAAAGGGAAGAGCTGCGCTGAGCTAGCAGGGTCGAAGAGGACCAGGGCAATCAGCTCATCTGACAGGAAGGTGGTAGCGGATATTGTTATAAACCACCTTCACCGACAAGCCACCCCCGTGGGTGCGAACGTCATCCCCCATTTCTCTTATAAAGAATTGAAGTGAGTGACACCTTGAAATTTGTGATTACGCATTGTTTGTTAGTACATTAGTATTACATGTGGAGTACTCGTATCTTAACATTCCTCTGCATAAAGACATAATAATCACGTGTTTGAATTGCTGTGTACGTTTCAGTTTCATAGCTGCTCAGTTGGCGAGATATTTCCGGGATCCCTCCTCGCTGTGGTTTACTTTATCAGCATCGACGCGGGGATGCTCGTCACACAGCAGTGACAGCACGCCGACGAAAAAACCAAGGAAGTACCCCTACGGGCACTTGTGGAGCAAAGTGAACAACCTCAAGGACTCCTGGAGGAAGGCCAATAAAGAAAAGTACGATAAAATAAAGGAGGCAAACTCCAAGAGGACAAGCGAAGCAAGGAAACGGAAGGGAGGCAAACAGAAGAGGGCCTACACGAAGAAGCCGAAGCAGCCAACCACCTCCCCTCCGCCCGTACGGAAAACCCTGACAGGTGAGTCTACTCTCTATTCATCTCTTTTCCTCCTACCACCCTCCTTCTCTGCCGTTTCTGTGTTATTTATTGTGAGGAGTCCTAACCGTTAATGTTATTTTCCTAGAGTGGGAAGAGGAACTCGAGAATCATCCCTCCATCCAAACCATCAGGGGAAGTGATTGGTTGAGCCGGGCGTCGATCTCCAAAGAGATACAAGAGGCGTTACGGAGGACAGCGAAGCTGCGGCACGACTACCTATGCTGTGAAAACAACAACCTATTCCACTACATCGACTACTTCCCGTTCTTCAAGTCGTCCGTCCACGCAGCGAAAGTGGTGAGTTCTTAATTTGAATGTATTTCATGTGCTCTGTTTATATACTTGTGCCTGCAGTTGTTTAAAGCGAGGAATGTTTTTTGAGTAATCAGTAATAATAGTTGTTGTTTTCTGTTGTACAGATAGAATCTGATTTCAAGGAGATATATAACATCCCGGAGGGGAAGCTGTACCAAAAGCTTAGAGAACTCCACCCGGCCATAGTATCGGAGGCTAGGTCTTCCAGAAGAGTGAAAGGGAGGGAGACGTTCGTCGAGGCAATACTGAAGTACTACGACAACAATACCGGTGAGAAATAATTGTGATTGGCCTACTCTGTGTTCAAATTGACTAGGAAACATTTTTTCAATTTTAATATTTTGTTGTGACCAGGGATTTTTCTTCTTCACGCATTTGTAAACAAATGATTTGTTGAAATTGCTTTATTTGACCATGAGGTGGTTGTAATGACTGAATTGTACTGTACGAACGTGTTGATAATGTGCTCCGTGATATTTCAGAGGAGGACAAGAGAACGACTGCAGCTCTCGTCGCCCTCCCGTACGCTATTGGGACACGAAGATTAAGGAAGACCAAAGCAAGTAAAGCTACGATTCAGATCTCAAAGAAGGAATCAGCGGATCACTTCGTCACATTCCTGGAAACGGAGTCTGAGGTGGACAACCTCCACGCCCAACGCCTGGAAGCCGAACAAGGAACGTTGCAACCGTATGTCATAGCAATAGGAAAATTAGGTTCCGTCAGCCATTGTCTAGTCAAATATTTAGATTTGAGCCTTAGAGCTGACACCATACTCCAGGCAGTCGATCTTTGTTTTAAATTAATATTCGTGCTGAACTGTGAGTACCCACCTCAGTGTACACACATCTGGCAAACTCTAGAACTGGTATGCTATGAGTTAAAGGTTTCGACAGACTTCCTCCTCTCTGCCGTGACTCTCGTTTCCACCTGTTCCCAGTTTCTAGAGTCTCACATCAAACCCCCCCCTGCTGCTGCTCCTCCTGCTGATGGTGGCTCCAGTGATGAAAATTCATTTGTACAAGTGTTGATACAAAAATACGCCATTGTAGAGGGCGAATGTGTATGCTTTGTTGTGAGTGGCAAAACAGGTAGATTGATAACTTTCTTAAACTTAACTGGGGAAAACATTATACACGGTAACATTCTTGGTGATTCGGAACTGTTAACTTATGGTACTTGTACAAAAGCCTTTGCAGAAGAACACGGATTAGATTCTTACAATATACATCCCACCAATATCGAAATACTTGGTGACCTTCAAATAACAAATGCTCCTGCTTCAGTAATATTACCTTTCACATCAACTTCAGGGGGTATTGATTCACATTTGCCATCAACTTCAGGGGGTATTGAGTCACATTTGCCATCAACTTCAGGGGGTATTGATTCACATTTGCCATCAACTTCAGGGGGTATTGAGTCACATTTGCCATCAACTTCAGGGGGTATTGATTCACATTTGCCATCAACTTCAGGGGGTATTGAGTCACATTTGCCATCAACTTCAGGGGGTATTGATTCACATTTGCTATTCACTTCAAGTTCAAAATCAATTTTTGACCCATCTGAGGAGGTACATCTACCATCAGCAACAGCAGTTCCTCCTGAGGCAAGCCCTGCTCTTTCAGGTGTATCTGAACCACCTCCCCTTCTGTCTCCTACATGGCCAACAACTCCCGTTAAGGAAGTTGGATTCCACAAAGACAGTAGGACCCCGACAAGAGTGACCCCATCTAAGCTAACCACTGCTACAGCCACTCCAGAGTCTGATACCAGCACTCTGCCCGTTTCCCCTCCCCCCCATTCCAGCAGCTCCCCTGCCTCATCCAGCGAACTGGGCAGTACTCCACGGTCCTTACAGGATTTGGTCGAACGCTAGAAAGTTGCAGTACGTAGCAGTAAGAGTAAAAAACAGCTGACGTACCCACCACGTCCTCATCACTGATTGCTTTACAACGTGTCTACACTGAGGTGGTGCTACTTAGTTACCATTAATTTGTGCATCAACAGTTGCTTGATGACCGTTCTGAATAATATCTAAATAACATTCTATAATAATATATACTCTAAATAAAATTGTGTTGAAGTGTACCATATTTCATTGGGTATATACATCACTGTTCCAACATGAGTGGTACAGAACATTACAAATGTCACTACTGTCCCTTAACATTCAGAGAAGTCAACCGTTTGATTGAGCATGTTATGAACCAATGTCTTAGTAGTGGAGAGAAACACAAAGAAAAGAGAGTTTTGCACTGCGGTATGTGTGGGTACAATACCTCCCTCCCCTGGAGACTGAAGGAACATCTTGTTAGGGTTCACCCTCCACGTCCTCAGTCGCATATGCATGACGATGGTTGTGATGTTTTGTGTCAAGCAGCTATGTCTCGTTCCTCCTCCTCCTCCTCCTGCGATGATGATGGTGAGTTAATGAGGGTCGACGAGGGGCAGCGGCGGCCGCCTCTCGTCGTCAGGTCAAACAATGATATTGCCGCACTGCTTTCTAGGGAGTTAGCTGAAATTACTGCTGACGCCTTAGAGGATACTGGTACGACAGAGAAGATTGTACAGTTTTTCATGCACCGCTTCAATCATTATCATCAGGTTTTTCACTCTTTGGGTCTCAGAAATGTATACAATCGCTACGCTAGCACGACCATGCCGACCTGTTGTGAAACGACGTTGACGTCGTTTGTCGACGACATCAAATCCATTATGGACAGCTCTGTGAAACCCATGCGCACGATCCACTCTCGCTTGAACTACTTCTCTCAGCTAGGGACGTTCATCAAACCTGTGTCAGTATTTGTGAGTAAAGAACTTAGTGGAGCAGGAGAAGTAGCTGCACTTACTGACAGAGACATTCACTTGGGTTACGGCGACTCAGATCAATTCGTTCAGTTCATTCCGATGAGGGTGGTTCTTAAAAAGCTCTTTGAAATCCCAGGTTTTTTTCAGGAGGTGGTGGAATGGGGGCAGGCTTGCTCTGAGACAATGGAGGTGACGTGTTTTTCAGAAAGTAGGGTGTGGTTGTCACATGCTCGTCAACGTCAGCACGCTGCAGACGGCTCTTATTTTTTCCCTCTCCACCTTTATTACGACGATTTTGAAGCTGGTAATGCACTTGGTAGCCACTCAGGCATTCATAAGTTAGGTGGTGTTTACTACTCCCTTCCGTTCGCCCCTCCACGTTTGGCGTCCAAGCTCCGGTTCATCATGTTGGCAGCTGTTTTCAAATCTCGGCTACGTTCTGTTCATGGGAACAAAGCAGTCTTCACTCCTGTCATAGATGAACTCAAGTTCCTGTACGAACAGGGCATCAACGTGTCTGTTGGGAGCAGGGGATCTGTAATTGTCAAGTTTGCTGTTGGGTGCCTGGTCGGTGATAACCTGGGGCTGAATTCTATGCTGGGGTTCACTAGTAGCTTCAATGCAAGTAGGTGTTGTAGGATATGTCGCATCCGTAAAGAGGATTACAACACAACTTTGAGGGAAGACCCCGACCTGTTGCGGACTAGTGACAATTTCAAAGCCGATTACTCTGCTAATACTCCTTCGCTAACCGGTGTTGTAGAGCCTTGTGTCTGGGAAGAGCTGGGTTACTTTAGGATCGAAAACAACTGTTCAGTCGACTTTATGCATGACATGTTCGAAGGCGTAGCACGCTATGTCATGTTAGTCGTCCTCAAGGGTCTCATCTACAAAAACAAATGCTTCACTCTTCCTCAGCTCAACGATCGTATCAGAAACTTGTCGTACGGTCCAGATTATTCCTCTAGACCCATGCCCATCTCTCCCGCCCCCAGCAACAATTTCACCATGAGGATGTCTGCCTCAGAAATGCGAACATTCCTCGCTTACTTTGGTCTCATGGTGGGTCACTGGGTAGAAGTAGGTGATTACGACCCTCATTTCACTGACGATGAATTTGCTGACGACGACGACGACGACGAGGAGGAGGAGGAGGAGGAGGAGGAGGAGGATAATGATGGTGGGGAGAGAGATGAGGTCCCTAATAAACGTTCTAGAAGGAGTAGAGTTTCCACTAAAAAAAAAGCAACCACCACTCGTGGTAAGAGGAGCGCGAGGAACCCTCCTAAAAAAAGGCGTGAGCATGGAGGGAGAGGGGCACGAGTTGCCTCAGATGCTGAAGAGTATTACAAATTGTACTTGCTAATGAACGAAGTGATCAAATTGATTAGCCAAGATTCTGTTAGTAACATGAAATCACTGTACCTTGCCGATGTGATCGAACTGTTTCTTAAAACTTTCGTACATTTGTCATTCAAACTCTCTCATCTCCCTCAATCTGAAGGCGGTGAGCCTAAAGTTCCGCCGGCGTTGCAGCCAAAATTCCATTTTCTAACCCATTACCCATCAATGATGATGAAGCATGGACCCTTGTCAGCTCTCTCCAGCTTCAGGTTCGAATCAAAAAACAAACAATTGAAAACTGGATTGAGGAATTCTTTTAACAATATTAATACTCCATTTTCAGCCGCTAAGAAAGAACAGTACCACCTTAACTATCTTTTCTTCCACAACTCCCTTCCCAATCGACTAGACGAGCCTGGGAAATTATCTATCATTACTGATCAATCAGAACTGTTGGAGGTTAGCACATCCCTCCAAATTGACCCTGCTGAAATTCGATGTATCAAATTCGTTACCACTTACGATGGTGTTAAATTCAATCCAGACTGTATGGTATGCTTCGATTTAGACGATAGAGGGCTTCCACAATTTTACCAGATCTTAACCATGTACTTAGACCTTAGAACATACGAGACCTACGTAAAAGGGCTCAACTATGTGACTCACATGTTTTCAACTCATTTCCAAGCTTATGAAGTCGAATCCCTTGGTTTTCATTCATTTTACAAACTGTCAAACCGCCGATATACTTTCCCAAATACGTTAGTTAAGGCTCTAGACTACAATCACTACGTATTAATGCGGAACAGCCTGTAATTAAACATGAACATAGACAACTGTTAAACTGTTTATTTTGTTGTTGTACTTAGTTAAGAAACAAATTGCTAAACAATCTGCGTACGAAAACAAATTATTTATTGCCGTTTTTTATTGTGAATTTGAACTTTATGACTTTTATGAATAAATTGATGACCTAAACACTTGTGTTAACTCTTCTTTGCCCAAGCTGTGTTCACCTTTAGAAATAAGAATTACTTATTCACATTTCTATACATTTATAACTTTCATTTCTTTGTTCAACTGTTTGATCAACACTTTGATTTCAATGAGTATTTCAATTTCATGAGTATATGTTTCACGCAGGTTCCTCACCAGGCTTCGAAATCCTCATTCTCCCTACTCCGTAGGATTCCTCCTAATCCCAATCCATCGCTACCCTTTTGCATCTCCATACGCTCTACTAATAATTACCTGATTGGTAGAGCCATTGGAGAATGCAAACGGTTAGGGTGGAAACGGGCTCATTAGGAATCCAATCGGGTAGTGAGAAGTAGGCTCGATAGAATCCTATCGGGTTCTACGAGTGGACGCTCGATAGAATCCTATCGGGTTCTACGAGTGGACGCTCGATAGAATCCTATCGGGTTCTACGAGTGGACGCTCGATAGAATCCTATCGGGTTCTACGAGTGGACGCTCGATAGAATCCTATCGGGTTCTACGAGTGGATGCTCGATAGAATCCTATCGGGTTCTACGAGTGGACGCTCGATAGAATCCTATCGGGTTCTACGAGTGGACGCTCGATAGAATCCTATCGGGTTCTACGAGTGGACGCTCGATAGAATCCTATCGGGTTCTACGAGTGGACGCTCGATAGAATCCTATCGGGTTCTACGAGTGGACGCTCGATAGAATACTATCGGGTTCTACGAGTGGACGCTCGATAGAATACTATCGGGCGTCTACTCGTAGAACCCGCTAGGATTCTATCGGGCGTCCATTCGTAGAACCCGATAGATCCCAAGCGGGTGTTAGGAGGTAGACCCGATAGCAATCAAACGGGTGTTAGGTGGTAGACCCGATAGCAATCAAACGGGTGTTAGGTGGTAGACCCGATAGATCCCAAGCGGGTGTTAGGTGGTAGACCCGATAGCAATCAAACGGGTGTTAGGTGGTAGACCCGATAGCAATCAAACGGGTGTTAGGTGGTAGACCCGATAGCAATCAAACGGGTGTTAGGTGGTAGACCCGATAGATCCCAAGCGGGTGTTAGGTGGTAGACCCGATAGCAATCAAACGGGTGTTAGGTGGTAGACCCGATAGCAATCAAACGGGTGTTAGGTGGTAGACCCGATAGCAATCAAACGGGTGTTATGTGGTAGACCCGATAGCAATCAAACGGGTGTTAGGTGGTAGACCCGATAGCAATCGAACGGGTGTTAGGTGGTAGACCCGATAGCAATCAAACGGGTGTTAGGTGGTAGACCCGATTGCAATCAAACGGGTGTTAGGTGGTAGACCCGATAGCAATCAGACGGGTGTTAGGTGGTAGACCCGATTGCAATCAAACGGGTGTTAGGTGGTAGACCCGTTAGGAACAGCATGGACGTGCAATGATTACCCGATTGTTTTCAATTTTTTGCCCGATTGGAAACCAAACGGGTGTTTCTTTACAGCACGTTCGGCTGCTATCGGGTATCCCAGCACGTACGTGCTGTGATTACCCGATAGGGTCTTATCAGTAGATTCCTATCGGGCATTTCCTGCACAAATTACCCGATAGGAGCTGCACTAAAAACCCGTTTGCAGGGATGATCTTGTGGGTACCCGATAGAAATGTTTCTTAACGGGTCTTTTTTCCATTCCTATCGGGTACGCCTAGTCCCTAGCGGGTTTTTTTCAAAGTTTTCACCGGCCTGCGAGCACCACGAGGTGGTAAAACATTGCGTTTTTTCTCTCGGTGTAACTTCTTTACTTGGTGAGAAATATAAGGATCGATCCCACTATTTCATTATTATTAATTTTTAATTCGCATTGAGGGCATGTTGAGCTACCCCCACTTCTCCAAAGACTACCCGTCTGCTAATGAATTATCATGTTCAATAATTGCAGCAAACCATGGAATAATGTCTCATTTAGGGGAAAACGAGGCAGTTTCAACCAGAATATTCGAAAGAATTGCAACTACTAAATTAATTTCTTGGTTTATTATTTTCAATTTATATTAGCTATTTAAACAAAACAGAGTTACGGCTATAAAATAAAAACTATTCAAGCGATTAGGTGGAGTTAGTTGTTGAGCGACCAAACCCGATCGATTCTGTCAGTTGGGAGCTGTTTTTCCGATGCTGAAACGAATCATTAAACGCCAAGCTTTATCGAGCGAAAGGTTGCAAGCAGTACAGAACTAGGGCAAAATCTGTGGGCTTTAATCAAATTGAGTTCTTGACTGTAGGAACTGCCATCTTGTTCTTGGTTCAAGTAAAACGACAATTATGCTAACTAGGTCCGGCTAGGAGGGCACTATTTACAGTGGGGACTTTCATTTGGGTGATGGGAGAGTCAAGGAATTGGGAGTGGACACATCGTGTTCCCACCGCACTTAGACAAATTGCTCGGTCGGCATATTCTTGGTCTGTCTGTGGGCGGACCAACTGCGAACAGCCCTTAGACGAGTTGACCCAATCGGTTCACAACTCCCCCCCCCCCCCCCCCCAATCTGTCCTTTCCCAATAATCATTTCAGGCCTCTGTGGTTTGTTCTGAGCTGATGCCCAGTTTGACAGCGCAAGGGAAAGGTCCTCTCAGTGTTGATCAAATTGTATTGTTGAAACGGTCAAAGCTTACTGGAATAACTGGACTGTTATGAACTGGCATAACCAGTTGTCGTGATCCTCCCTGAACTTCACTTATTGTACCTAGTAGATTGTGCAAATAATAAACGCAACGAGTGAGGTGGCGTACGTGACCAGAGCCAGAGAGGCCTGCAGCTCCCCCCACCAGTCCCCAACGGCAGTTGATGGACTGGGGGAGAGTAGGCAGGTGAATATAAAAACCGGCTGTCTGCGCCTGTCACCTCATTCTACGCTCTCCTCTAGTGGATGACTTATCTCTCTCTCTCTCTCTCTCTCTCTCTCTCTCTCTCTCTCTCTCTCTCTCTCTCTCTCTCTCTCTCTCTCTCTCTCTCATGCCTCCTTACCTATTCACCCAAAAGAACCCAGATTGGTGGAACCGGCCTTAGTGATAACCGGCCTCGAGTGGTAACCACTGGGCATAACCCCCTAGCGTCTTTAGTGGTGGTAACCTTCCTGGCTTTGCCATAGGTGTTAACCTTTTAGACGCTAGATCCAGCAACCTCCTCCTCCATCACACTCATCTCACCTTACCACTACCTCACCTAGCCACCGCACCAGTCTTTGGCAGAAGAGTCACCCATGTATGTTGCACTGTGCTGAATATTTTTACATACAGGGCATGCACAAATGTGCTGCTGTGAATATTCTGTTCAGGCATCACCATCATCAAACAACGCAACACAGCCTCCATCTTTATTACTCAGCCAAGCCAAGAAGACGGCAAATTAATTTTTTTTCAACTTTTGGAGCTGTCTATTTTTATTCCACCCCTGAACTAAACCTTGTACTCCACTAATATAATACAGAAACCCATAATCTGCAGGTACAACAGAATCCCTGCAGAGCCGTCGAATATTCAAATAGGTTCCAAGACGTTTATGTTATTTGTCACTTCAGAGTGCCTACCACGAACTTACAGGGGAAGGAAGCTCATGTATAGTATAAGCAAAAAGTTCTAAGTACGTGACACGCTCGTGTTAAGTTGGACCGCAGACAGGTCGAAGTTTCCTCATAATATGCAAATTCACTACAGCTCCGCGTAACAAGTCCAGAAATCCCTCAACCAACACCCTCAGCTGTGTTCGCCAAGGGTCCCAGAACTGGAGAAATTGAACGCTTCATTTGGTGAACTCCAGAAGCAATAACGCGAAACTTCGTGAGTTTAATGTATCCTTATGTACGTATACAATCTGCGTATATAATATCACCATTATTAGGTAGGTATTACTGATACGAATATTCAACTCAGTTTTGGGATCATTCAATCCTAGCTCCAGTTTTGACTCACTGAATTCTACAGGTATCAGTTCACCTAGAGCTGTGATACGGCGTCAACTACTTGCAAAGCTGCATAAAGTTAGAAAGACTGGATACGATAAAATATCTTGGACTGCAATTAGATCAGCACCTAAAACAGAAAGAGCATAATGTAACTTAGATAACCGGAAGGTTAGAATTGGGAAAGCCATTACTTCATAATTGTTCACAGTTGGTTCACTGGAGATGAATGAATCTTAGAGGAGTATTTTATGCAAATTTATATATACTATGGGATGGTATCTATACAACGAATTTATATACTTCAATACTACGATTAGCCACGGTAAAATTAAAAAAAAAAGCTGCATATTATTACACAACAGTTTATACTGTATTGATGCCCTTTCTTACTTTACCCTCGAAGAAACCCCAGATAATTATGTCCACAATAACTATGTTCCATTAGAAACGACCTACATAAATACTGTTTTGAAATACAGGATGATCATGGATGAGCCATCACAATACTTTCCTTACCACATTGCCGATATGGTGGCTGAGTACTATCGGCTAGGTACATGAAATATTAGGTATTGCAGTTGTAGGTATGTGATTCTTAAAATATTCGAAATACTGCGTTCTACATTTCGTAGAATCCGAGAATGGAATACAACACGCTACAAATTATTACACAATGGTTTATTATTTGCCTGTATAGATGCCCCTTCTGCGTACAGCACTTTTTTCTGTGGTCAATACCTACCCTCGTGCTTCCCACGAGAGAGTCCTAAATCGAGTACTGCAGCCGGCCGGGCAATTACAGTTGCATAAATATGAGGTGAATTCAAGAAATCTACCTATAATTATTTAATGTTATTCATGAAGCATTTAACGTTTGTTCAAGTATAAAAAGACCTATCAACAAAATCTAAAATAGGTTCATCCTTTAAATTAAATTATATCACAAAAAACCAACTCGATTTCATACAGCCATCCGTGGTTATAATCAGGTGTTCCCTAGCAGTGATATCTGGGCTAGATGTGTACGGTTACATTCACGATCATATTGACGAAGCTTATCGGTGCAACCTGCAAGGCTTTACCGTGGTCGAACGGCTGGACGTACAAAGGCTCCGTGTGGTCTCCAAAAATTCCTGTGTTCGAAAACTATTTAAAAACGTGACAAAATTCGAGATAACGGCCTCCTAGAAATTTCAACCCCTATTTTTCACCCTCTGGAGATGACTAGCAGCAAAGCCGAGCTTCGCGGACCAGCTATACCCCAAATGGGACCTACACACCAAACATAGTAACTGAGGGAAAACGCTGCAAAGTCCTTGTCACATGCGTTTATTATTCTATTGGAGTTCTAGAGATTCTTTTTGGCTGTTAAATTTATCGTCTCTTTCATGTGGAATGATTGAAATAGCTATTTCTGATGATTTCTACCAATTTTGGCCCCCAAAACATGAAATAGGTACCTACACTTTTTTTCCCCCCCCAGATCATATTTGATCATGGGTAGTGCGATTTAATGGTCTTGATTCAGCTGTTTACACTTTTTCTAGTGTTATTATACACATTGATGGTGATATCAGACAGTTTTCCAGGTTTTTGACTCATAAAAAACCAATTTTGGGAGCGGAACCTTTGGTAAAACCTCAATTTCCGCGTCATTGATCAAAATCGACTTCATATTCGGTCGTCTCGTCCCCAAAACATGGAAAAAGGTACCTCAAAAGCTCATGTTACTAACATGTTGCTAAAACGCAAAAAGTACCTATTTTTACACACATTTTCACTCAACACCCCTGGGTATATTCCGATCGGGCTGAAAAGTTTCGGGACACAGCTAGGGCCCAAATGGAGCATGTGTGCGAAAGAACGAATTTTTTAGACCGAAAATGAAGCCGGTACACGTGATACGGCGTACGGCGGACGGACATTGCATTTTTGGAATCTACGCACCTTGAAACGGAAAAGAAAAAAGTTTGAGGGGGTGTTATAAAAATTTTTTGCTGAGCGAATACGTAGGTGTATTATTCACAGAATAATAAACCAAAACGAAGAACGGCGTGCGGACAGAAATTTTTCAGTTCCATTTTCGGATTCTACGTACCTTGAATAGAAACTGAAACCATCAAATTTTGAGGGGAGGGTTATTTTATGCATTTTTATTTTATTTTTTCATGCTCGATTCCGAAGGCTCATTATTGAAAATAATAAATCTAAAAATACAGCTGAATAATAATTAAAACTTGCAAACAATGAAAGCTACGAGTATATAGCCAGCAAAGTTAAACTAGGATAACGATATTTATTAGGTACCTATTATATTTAAACTTATTTACAACTTAGAAAATAACCTCGGCATTTTATTTCGTTACATTTAATATTTCTGTAACTCACTCTCTGCCTTGTCAATGAACTGCGGATTATACATAGCATCTATCACCCACCAAGTATGGTGGTGACGAGCCTGGACGAGTCATAGAACCTTTGGCTCCCGTAATAATTATTAATAATGTATTATAAGTATATTATATATTAGTATATTATAGTATTATATTAGTATATTATATATAAGTATATTATATATAAGTATATTATAAGTAATTGTCTGTTGGAACTACTTTCTCATGTTTTTTTTTTTTTTTTTTTGTTAGAAGGTAATATGGGTAGGAAATGTAAGTACTTCTTTGTGAGGAATTTCTCAAACAAACAGTTAAATAGGAAAGAAATTACCCATTGAAATAGATAGATCATTACTTCAAAGTTTTCGTTGAAAAAACTGATCGGACTAATGATGACTTGGAGATGATGTAAGAAACACGAACTCGAATCGTTTATTTATTCAACAAGAAAACGCCCCCACTCAAATACGTACCTACCTGCAGTTTGGGATCTATTATGAAAGTAATTTTATTAGTGTGGCTAACTAACTGATGTAAGGAGTTCAAAGGAAGAGGTTGAAATAAACGTTGTTTTCACTATTGTTTGGATGAGGTTCTCACGAAAGAAACCTAATTAGGGGAGAGTCGCTCGGCTTTACCGGCATCCATGTTTTTATCGTCGGGGCTTTTAATCACGACACGGCTCTGCGTGTACGATTGCGGGGGAAGAAAACGCCGGTAATGGCCTTTACTTCTCTAAAGGCCTCGCAGTCAACAGGTTCTTATGTACCCAACCCACTGCCATCAGGACGACCCTACCTTTGCTGAGCTACGATGAACGAGACACAATGGCTTCTCGTGTTGAGATTGATTCAGTGAGAACTTGAATCCTGATCATTGAATGGATTTCTAGCGGCTAAACTGCTTGAATCCAGTAGATACAAGTTTTAAATAATAATATTATTCATGTACCTATCCTTTTAGGACATTTACGACCTATCATATACGTATCCTTTACGACCAGAATGTTAGGTTTGGTGCAGTGAATCATGAGAAGCGATGCCTGTTCAAATTAGCATTGATTCAGTAACCTGATAACACTCCGTCACTGAGTAACTTTCCGTAGCCTTCCGGTTATTGAATCAATTAGGTAATACCAACAACTTCAACACAATTATATATATATAGTCCATGCACCTAACCCATTCCAACCACGTTATTCCCTACCAACCTCTACCGGGGTGGAGAACGGGAAACTGTGCCATTTCGAATGATTAATAATGATTCACTGAGAACTTTACAAACGAACCAATCTCTCAGTGGATCGTTACCTACTTGTTCAAACCGCTAAGTGAATTGCTACGATTATACACTCGCTCGAGTGGAACCTGTCACTCAGTAATATAGTAAAGCAGGCGCATAATTCTAACCGATAAACGGGTTTCTAAACCGTTTCAACCAGGGTACTCCTTTAATTGACGCGGTGAACGGGTGATACAGTGTGGACTGGATACCTCTCTCAAATCGCTGAGAGAGGTATTACCGATTCATTTGCTGGAGTGATTGAATATATTTATAATACACCTAACTTATGTACAACATAACCCATTCCGTCCAGGATACTCCTTTACCTTCACCGAGGTGAGATAACATTTCCCATTCAGTATTTTATTTTTATTTTTGTATAGTCTGGGTTAGTGCCCAAAGTCGCATGTTATAAAATTCTGACCGTGACCGGGAAGGGAGCTAATACCCGGCTGATGTACCACAGCGAGTATTAGTTGCTCCTTAGGAGTCTTTTGCTAGAGAGAGAAGGTCGGTCGAATGACGAGCTGGACTAGAAGAAGGGCTGCTTATAAAGGGCCTGTTTCCACCCGTCCCCCCTCCACAATTGGCTGTTATGACCGTTGAGGGGCGATGGCGGTTGATGGAAGGGACCCCTCTCCTACTTTCCCCTCTGTGTCGCTCAGCTAGTCCTTACCTTCATTTATTTGGTTAAATCTTTCAATATTTCATGGGAGTGGTTATTGTAGAGATCTGAGCGGAACCATGACGCTGTTTTTTTAAATAAATTATTTTATAAAGGCTGTTATAATATTGTCAGTCTCATGCCACGCCGAGCCCAGTAATCCATTTTACACACCACAATTATGTTCGCTTTACCTAACCAAGAGCATTTCAACGCCAACTAACCTTTACATTACCTAATCATAAAACAATACCTCCTACCTGTGACATGATTTCATGGCACAGAAAAAAAAAAAAAAAAACGCTGCAAATTATTACACAACGGTTTATTATTTCCCTGTATAGATGCCCTTCTTCGTAGATAGTATTATAGACCATTGCGTAATAATTTACCGTTGTGTAAAGATTTACCCAATAATACTTCAACGTTTGTTCAATTTGCAAAAGTACCTATCAACAAAATCCAAAAGATCCATAATTTTTCAAATTAAATAATATCACAGAACAGCCAACTCGACTTCATACAGCCATCCGTGATTATAATCAGGTGCTCCCTAGCAATGATATCTGGGCTGGATTCATACCGTTTCATTCACAGTCATGTTGACGAAGCTTTTCGGTGCAAACTAACGGCTGGTCGTACAATGCTCCGGGTGGTCTCAAAAAATTATTTAGTTCATGATCAATTTAAAAAACGTTAAAAAAAACCATACCCATCTGTTGAAAGTTTTCGAGCTACGGCGTTCTGAAACTTTCAACTCCTATTTTTCACCCCTTACAGATGACTGGACAGTAACGCCGAGCTTCGAGGACCAACTAGACCTCAAACGGGACCTACAAACCAAATTTCATTAATTTTGATTCATGGTAACTGAGAAAAGTGCGAAGTACGGCGGACGGATAGAAATTTTTTTTATTGCATTTTTGCATTCTACATACCTTGAAACGTAAACCATCAAATTTTGATCTGCTCGATTTAGGGCTTTCGTGGGGGGAGCACGAGGGTAGGTATTGACCACAGAAAACAGTGATCTACGCGTAAGGGGCATATGTACTGGTAAATTATTACACAACGGTTTCTTACACAAAGGTTTCTTACCTTATGCTTCATGAATAACAACAAATATTTAATGATTGAATTATTGAATCCCGCGCATTTTTATGAAACTCTAATTCCCGGCCGGCTCTAATATACTGTTTAGGGCTTTCCTGGGGGGAACTCGAGAGTAGGTGTTGACCGAGGAAACAGTGATCTACGCAGATTTTTAGAAGTTTTCAACTTGATCTCTTTGAGACCACCCGGAGCATTGTACGACCAGCCGTTCGTTTGCACCAAAATGCTTCGTCAACATGATGGTGAATGAAACAGTATAAATCCGGCCCAGATATCGCCTGATTATAATGGGCACCGGCTGCATGAAGTCGAGGTGGTTATTCTGTGGTATTATTTCATTTCAAGAATGATGGCTCTTCTGGAGTTCGTTGATAGGTAATTTCATAACTTGAACAAATGTTATGCTTCATGAATAACAACAAATAATTAATTATTGAATTATTGAATCCTGCTCATTTTTATGAGACTGTAATTCCTGGGCTGGTTGTAGTACTCAATTTAGGGCTTTCCTGGGGGGGGGGGGGGGGGGGCTCGAGGGTAGGTATTGACCACAGAAAACAGTGATCTACGCAAAAAGGGCGTCTATACTGTATAGATTTACCTGTAACAGTTGAATACTAAACCGTTGTGTAATAATTTGCAGCGTTTGTGTATGTATACCCAAGTAATGGTTTGAGTAATTGACTACCCCACACCACGCTACCATTTACGGTTTCAGTGCAATTATTTCGGATTGTGAGATGAATGCACTAGACATGATGGAAATCGTAGGATGATATACAAAGCGCTGCAAAGTCCTTTTCACATGGGTTTATTATTCTATTGGACATACCTACAGAGATGCTGCTGTTCATTTATTGTTTCTTTCATGCGCGTAATGGAAAACCATCAAGGTTTTCACCAATTTTGGCCTCCAAAAACACAAGTTAGGTTTTTTTGTTTTGTTCCCCCTTTCTTTTTACAGATTTTCTGTGATTATTGATAGTGCCATTTAATTGTCTTGAACCACCTGCTAGTACTATATCTAGTGTTGTCATTCACATTTATGGTGATCTTAGACAATTTCCCAGGTTATTGCTCATAAAAAATTAATTTCGGGAGCTGAACCTTCGTTACAACCTCAATTCTTCACTCTTTGGTCGAAATCAACTTCATATTGGGTAATCTCGCCCTAAGAAACATGGAAAACGATACGTCAGAAGCTCATGTTCACTAAGATCTCAAAAATCCCTCGAAAACCCCTATTTTTCCACCCATTTTTCTCCCATAACACCCGTGGGTGTATTCCGTTCTACCTGCCGAGCTTCCGTGCACAACTTTTGTTCCCAATTTGTTCCCAATTGGGGGCCCGAACTGTGTGCGGGAAAACGACGATTATAGACCAAAATTTGATGTAAATTTAAGGCTGAAACTTCGTTAGAACCTCAATTTTCCAATCTTTGGTCAAAGTCGACTTCATATTCGGTCTCCTCGTCCTAAACAACATGGAAAACGATACCTCAAAAGCTCATGTTAATAAAACACAAAAACATCTAATTTTATGCCCACTTTCCTCCCATAACACCCCTTAGTATATTCCGAACGGGCTGCAAAGTTCGGGACACAACTAGGGCCCAAATGGAGCCTGTGTGCGAAAGAACGAATTTTTTAGACCGAAAGTGAAGTAGATATGGATGATACGGCGGACGGACATAGCATTTTCGGAATCTACGCACCTTGAAACGTAAAAGAAAACATTTTGAGGGGGTGTCATAAAACTTTTTTGCTGAGCGATTACATAGGTGTATTATTCACAGAATAATAAGCCAAAAGCCTACCCTTTGATTATCAGTAACAGAACCCGCCGCCTTTGCTTCAAACTTTATTGCACTGTCTGAGCTATTCGTGCCGCCACAAGACAGTTATTGACACTCAAAAGATAGCACAGAGGTCGGAGCGTCGCAGTTATCAGACTTCACTGAAAATCGTAGACGGGTCCGCTCCCAAAGGTAGTAAATGGTTCGGAACGGATTTTAATCTGAATAAATATCCGGCATGAATCACTCTGAAGCAGGTGGCACATTTAAATACAGCCCCCTCCTACTGTTTGAATCCGATATTTAATCGATGAAGATTTTTTTTTTTTTTTTTTTTTTTTTACGGAAACAGTGAAAAAGACTTGCGCTTTGGAGGGTCCGCAGCCGTGTGAGGTTTCACTCACTAAAAACCCACTAACCCTGATCGTCTTGACCTAACCCACCCCGGAATCACTTGTTCAGCATTACACCGGAGTGGGGACGATCACTGGGCGGTGTCACGCCCTCTTCTGACTGATCTCTTCTTGCGTCTCCAGAATCAATGAAGACTAACCAAGACAGTTTAGACGTCACTTCGGTCTATGGCCTGGTGAGGTGGTATAATAAAATACAGAAATTCGCTTCTAAGAAACTCACCACCGCGAAGACGTCGAGCGAAACCACTCGAAAGGTCTATGAATTTTTAACTCCTACTAAAAGGGTCAGGAGTATGGATGACCTGCCCAATTAATTTTTAGTGGCTTTGTGCAAATTTGGTCGATTATCTAAAAGAAGAAAGTGCCTAGGTACTTGCTTTGACGTATCTCAGAATGAATTTCTACATCATGTCAGTTGAGCCATGATATAGTCAGTGGAAAATATGCGTAGGTACACATACTTCCACTAATGTATCACACCGTCACTCTTTCTCAATGTCGTTTTATAATTATGTTCATCTTTATACATTGGAAAATGAACGAGCGGTTGAAATACTGGCTCGTTGGAATGAAAGACAAACATATCAATTTGGAAAATTCAGGTTTCAGTTCTGTACATCGATACGAGGGGTATCGATAGTCACAATTCTGTGAGAGGCTTAATATGGGTAGTTATTTAGGGGAACATTGGTTATTGATAAGCACTTGGGGGTCTTAAGGCGCCTCCGCTATTTGTGAGAAGCTCCTATTTTATCTAAAATTTCCATTCAGAATTGCTATGTATTTATATTTTAGAAGTGCCGTCCACCTTTTTAGAAGTTCTTGTTTTAAACTTTTATTATTTTATTGGGGGTACCCAGGACTATTGTTTTAGATTATTATTTTATTGGGGGATACCTAGGACTCGTTTTAGATTTTTATTATATTATTAGGGGTACCCAGGACTCTTGTTTTACATTTTTATTATTTTATTGGGGGTACCCAAGACTTGAGGCGCCTCCTCCATTTGTGAGAAGCTTAATTTGTCGTAGAATATACGTACACCTCGGCTGTCTTTCCCAAAAGGTCGGTACCTTGGTGAGAATTTAAGCTACTTCTCGTGAATATTGTACCTTCCTCCCAGGGGGTATAATAAACTCTGTGAGGCACTAGGAAGCAATGATATGGATTTATATTTTTTATATTTTATAATTATATTTGCATTTTTCCTACGCTAAACTCCCTAATCATTTGCCCTAATTAATGAGGTGTACCCATAAATTCTGTTCATACTAATTTCTCATTTTTAAATGAAATGAAGTTCCATTTTAAGAATGTTGAGACCAACCGCACTCTCCATGCGATGAATAGTTATTTCTCTGTGAGCTTTTACAATTTCGGCAACAAATGGCGTCATTGCACACATCCCGCCTGGCCAGTGTGACGTCACTTGTTGCCAAAACTTTGAAAGCTCACAGAGAAAGAACTAGGTATTCATCGTAGTAGGCGAGTGCGGTTGGTCTCAAAATTCTTAGAATGGAACGTCCTTTCATTAAAAAATATAAACAGAAGTCATGGAGACGCTTTGTTGTTTCTAAACTCTCCAGAATATTATTTTTAATACCCCGATTTCCGGCACGATTAAATATCGATGAATTTGTTTTACCTTGTCGTGGCGCTCCTCGGTCGAAGGCTGCCGGGTGTACTGGAGGTGGCAATTCTCCAAATACCCTTAGGATGAAGATTTCCTCAGAGCCCCGCCCCAATGCACCGTCAAGGTCCCTGGTGATGCTTCTCAGGTGATACAACGATGTTGTGGTCCAAATTGGCGCGGGACACGGTAAGATCAAAGCTGGAAGTCACAGTCATCGGTTAGCGGGCGACTGGCCTCGCTATTTTACGCGATTTTTCCACGATTACGCCCGCGATCGCTTTAGGCTGGACGTCCACTGGAAGCGGTTTCGCGCGAAGAGAGGTAGCGCAAAAAAGGCGCGAATTCGCCCGAACAGTTAGCCCAAGTTCAAACACAGGGATTCTGGCGGAATCCCGACCACTGCGAGGGATAGATACGGGCGAACGCGAAAGATTTCAATTGTTGGTGTGGTAGGTGCTTCCTGGCTGATTTCCGTTATTCATATTGTGGGTTGTGTTTTTAATAAAACCACCTTTTTTCAGCCAATAATTTTAATGGAGGGTGACGTTTCGGTCTCCAGTGTAGACCCTAATCATACCTATTGAACAATAAAGTATGTACAAAAACAATCAACTCAGATTGACTAAACTACATGGAGAATTTTCCTTAAGTGTTAATTATTGATAATAGCTAGGCTTACCTTACAAGCTGATAAATTGCACTAAGATGATGGCGTTTATACACGATGAAAAATGGTTTTTACACGTTTATACACGATGAAAAATGGTTTTTTTTACAAGAGGCGATGAAGACTTAGATGTACGATGATTTAATTACAAGATGGGATGAAGACAATATTTTTAGGATGTGAATGAATGGAAACCTCCGAGCAACAGAGTCACAGGATGGAGACAGGTTTTTCTACATGGATTTTTTTTTTATGATACATGGATTTTTTTATGAAGTATCCATGTAGTCATAACCTATGTGTGTGATGTTGAGGATGATGATACAATGAGGGTGAGTGAGCAGAGCATGAAGTACTTATAGGGTAGGTAGATGATTTGGTTAGGTACTAGAAAGTATGGTGAGACTAGAGGTTGTCTAACCTTTGAGAAGGCCTTGGTAGACAACACTCAGTCCTCTGACATCTTGCTTATAATTTACGGTGTTTGTCTGGTTATTTACAATATGGCACATTTCTTTAAATTTCCTTTTAAACGTGTTTTGGTCCTTGGACAGGATGGACCATTCATCAAATTGTGGATGGTGGTTGGTCTCAGCAATGTGCTTGGCCAGAGCTGATTTGTATGTGTCCTGTGGTCCACTTTGGTACACGTCTCTGGCGTTTCTAATATGCTCCTGTATCCTTTTTTTAGCTATCTAGCTGTATCCTATTTTTAGCTATTTTAGCTATAGAGACGTGTACCAAAGTGGACCACAGGACACATACAAATCAGCTCTGGCCAAGCACATTGCTGAGACCAACCACCATCCACAATTTGATGAATGGTCCATCCTGTCCAAGGACCAAAACACGTTTAAAAGGAAATTTAAAGAAATGTGCCATATTGTAAATAACCAGACAAACACCGTAAATTATAAGCAAGATGTCAGAGGACTGAGTGTTGTCTACCAAGGCCTTCTCAAAGGTTAGACAACCTCTAGTCTCACCATACTTTCTAGTACCTAACCAAATCATCTACCTACCCTATAAGTACTTCATGCTCTGCTCACTCACCCTCATTGTATCATCATCCTCAACATCACACACATAGGTTATGACTACATGGATACTTCATAAAAAAATCCATGTATCATAAAAAAAAATCCATGTAGAAAAACCTGTCTCCATCCTGTGACTCTGTTGCTCGGAGGTTTCCATTCATTCACATCCTAAAAATATTGTCTTCATCCCATCTTGTAATTAAATCATCGTACATCTAAGTCTTCATCGCCTCTTGTAAAAAAAAACATTTTTCATCGTGTATAAACATGTAAAAACCATTTTTCATCGTGTATAAACGCCATCATCTTAGTGCAATTTATCAGCTTGTAAGGTAAGCCTAGCTATTATCAATAATTAACACTTAAGGAAAATTCTCCATGTAGTTTAGTCAATCTGAGTTGATTGTTTTTGTACATACTTTATTGTTCAATAGGTATTGTGATGAATTTAGAATTTTCATCACGGCGGTGTGGAAATAAGGAGAGTGAGTGAATTTAGGTAAGGAAGGAAAAGTCGCAGGCGGCTGTAGTCAACCGAACATCTACGACTTTAGGAGGAGAGAGAGGTGGATGAGGGAATTTCACCTAGGCGGCTGTAGTCAACCGTTCATCTAGGTGAAGGAGAGGAAAGGAGAGGTCCCTTGTCTAGGCGGCTGTATTCAACCGATCATCTAGACAAGGAGGAAGAGGAGAGGAGGTGAAATTCCCAGGCGGCTGTAGTCAACCGATCATCTGGGAGGTAAGGTAAGAGAGAGAAGAGAGAGCTGGTTAGAGGAAGTGTCGAAAGAAGCTTGAGCGCCAGGATCCGGGGTTTTATAGTACTTGGGGGCCTCTCCCTCCAGCTCCTTGCAGGGAGCTGGTAGTGGGGCCCCAGGTTGAGTAACCCTGGGTTCTGTCGCCTGTCCCCACTCATATCTTTATTTACGGAGCTTTAGTTTGGCGTTTGAATGTTGGTGAGAACTTAATAATATAGGAGTGTTCCCGGGAGGGACTCACGACAGAGGTCCCCCCAGTTTGAACCAAGATTTATGGAGCTGAAGGCGCAAGGTGACAGGAGCTGAGGGCTACGGCAAACAAAAGGTGGAGCTGAAGGCGCAAGGTGACAGGAGCTGAGGGCGACGGCAAACAAAGGTGGTGCTGAAGGCGCAAGGTGACAGGGGCTGAAGGCCGATGCAAACAGGTGGTTGGGCTGAAGGCCAGTCTTAAAAGCTAGGAGGCTTAAGCGTATTGTAAGTAGATGGGAAAGGTAGCATATATAATATAAGTACATGGGAAGAAAAACATAGAGTAAGTAGATGGTAAGTAGAATATAAGATAGAGTACGTACATAAGGCAGATTAAGTAGAGTATAAGACATGGTAAGTAGAGGATAAGATAGAGTAAGTACATAAGGCATAATGATTGGGTGATGATGAGTCGACAGATATAAACATTTCGCATTTATAAATGTGATCAATGTGTGTTTTCGTATTTACAATGATGAGGATGGAGTATGTACAGAGGATGAATGAGTATTTACAGTTGGTGGATGAGTATTTACAGATGATGGATGAGTATGTACAAAAGATGAAGTAGTATATACAGAAGATACAGAGGTATGTACAAAAATTTGGTCACTTCGTGGGAGGCGGTTGCGAGAATCCGCCGGTTCCTGGGTGTGGTTAGTGTGTGGCGAGTGGTTGTGTGTGTGTGTGTGTGAGTGTAGTGTGTTGGGGGCAGTCGCCGGCGGCCGACGTGTTGAGGCGGCCACGGGGGGGCCTCGAGTTCCGGTACAGTGCGAGTGGGTTGATGAGACACCAGCACTGTCCCGGAATCTCAAGGCCCCGCCGTGATTGCTCATAGCGGGGCGGGGGACTTGGCCGCCGGGACGAGGGGGGTGTGGGGACGCTCCCTCCGTCCGTTCCGCCGCCCGGGCCGTTTCGTCCCGGCGGGAACTATTGGGGATATCCCCGACGATGGAGGGGAGGGAGGGGGGTCGAAGATGGAAAATTGGGGGGGAATTAAAACGGGGGGCTTTGAAATTGGAGGTTGAGCGGGGGGTGGTGGGTTTTTGGATGGTATGGGGGGGTTTTGGATTTGAATGGGTGGTATTGAAATTTGAACGGGGGGGGTTGAAATTTGAACGGGGGGCGGGGGAGGCATGAGTTCCGCAAGGCGGAACTCGTGAAGGATGGAATCCATCAGGGGGTCGGTTGGGGTGTAGGGAGGGTGTACCCCCGTGGCTTGTGCTACGCGAAATTCGCGTAGAATTCGCCACTGGGGGTACTTCCATCGTCGGGGCCGGGGAGGTAACCCGGAGATCCGTGGCGGAGAAAAATAAAGCGGTGTGGTAGGCCCGGGCGAAGGGGGTAGGGGGGAAAGTGGGTCCGGGACAAAAACGTCCCGGAGAATCGCCGCCATTTCCGGATCCGAGTCGAAGTCCGGAAACGACGGAGGTGACGGGTGTTGCGGGAAGAGGTGATGGTGCATCGTGAACGGACGGTGGGAGACTGATAGTGTTAGGTGTTGGGGTTAGCACAGGTGCGGGTTTGCACCTGGCTAACGGGACTGTATGTGGTTTGCCGTCAATTAACAGGGTTGCGGTTGTATGTGTTGTGCGGATGACTTGAAAGGGCCCGGCGTAAAGTGGTTGGAAAGTTTTATGGATGCCGGGCTCTTTCAGGTACATGTGTGTTGTGGTGAAAAATCGTTTGGGATAAGTGGTGTCGTTTGTCGGTGTTGTTGAGTGTAGTGGTTCCATGTTAATTGACGGTGTGTGGTGTGGAGTGAAAATGTCGGCCGGTAAGCGTAGTGGGTCTTTAAAGGCGTTTTGTGCGGGGCTAGTTTGGTCTGAAGGACGGGCGGATGTTCGAAGGCTGAGTAAAATGTAGGGGAGAGATTTTGTCCAGGAAGGGGAATTTGCCGATGTAGAAATGGCTTGCTTCAGGACCGAGTGCCACCGCTCTATTTTCCCGTTGGATTGGGGATGGTAAGGGGTAGTGTGGATTTTTTGGATCCCGAGGGAGCGTAACAATTCGGAGAAGTGGGCCGATTCAAACTGCCTCCCTTGATCGACCGTGACTGTCCGCGGACAACCGTAACGGCTAACCCATTGAGAGAGGAAAGCCGTTGCGACGGTGTCCGCGGTGATGGTGGAGAGGGGAATGCACTCCACCCAGTTGGTGGCACGATCGATCATCGTGAGGCAGTATTTCTTCCCCTCGGACGGGGGAAGGGGGCCCACTAGATCCAAATGTATATGCTCCCACGGGAGGGAGTCGGGGATTGGTTGAGGAGGGACATGCGGGTGGGCCGAGACTTTGAAACGCTGGCACTTCTGGCACCCTAGAACCCAGTTACGAATATCTGTATTCATATGGGGCCAGAAGTACCGCGTTTTGATGAGGTCCCGGCTCGCCCGAATGCCAGGGTGGTGAAGGGAATGGTAGTGGAGGAACAACTGCCTCCTCAACCCCGGTGGGACGTAAGGGCGCGGTGAATCGGCCGTTACGTCGCACCAGAGGTCGAGGGGAGGCAGCTGTTCCAACTTGGATGCGGAAATAAGGTTGGAGAGGGCGGGGTCAGAGGTTGGATCTTGTTTTGACTTGATGGATTGAGGGGAAGGGAATGGCAGCAACTCCGCCACCGGCGCGGGGATAGGGGTGGGTCGGGAGAGCGCGTCCGCCACGCAGTTGTCGGCCCCCGGCAAATATCGTATATCGGACGTGAACTGTCCGATAAACTCGAGCTGCCGGAGGCGACGCGGGGAGGCGGACTTGCGATTTTGAAGGAGGGCGTGGGTCAGGGGCTTGTGGTCTGTAATGACAGAGAACTGCCTGCCCTCCACGAAGTCACGAAAGTGCTTTATGGCTTCGTGGATGGCGAGGAGTTCTCTGTCGAAGGTAGAGTAATTTTTCTGGGTGGGGGATAAGGTTTTAGAAAAGAAGCCAATGGGTTGGGGGGTGGTGCCGGTGTGCTGTTGGAGCACTGCCCCGATGGCCCAATCGGACGCATCGGTAGTGATGGAAAGGGGAGCGTGAGGGTCGGGGTGGGCTAATAGAGCGGCGTCTACTAGGTCCTGTTTGCAAATTTTGAAGGAGGCGGAAAGTTGGGGGGTCCAGGTGATGGGGCGGTTATCATTTTTTTTGGAGGGTTGGGGAATGGCGTGTATGAGTGGTTGTTGATGTTGAGCGACGTGTTTTATGTGTCTACGGTAAAAATTGAGCATACCCAGGAAGCGGCGGAGCTCGGTGACCGTGCGGGGTTGCGGGAAGTCAATAATCGCGTGGACCTTGTCCGGGAGGGGTGTGATGCCGTCCGAGGATACTTGGTGGCCGAGGCAGCGGACGGAGGGTTGGCCGAGGACACATTTGTCTGTGTTGACTAGGAGGCCTTCGGTGGAAAAGATGTCGAGGACTTGCTGTAGGTGGGCGAGGTGTTCTTCCTGTGTCTTGGAGGCGATCAGGATATCGTCGAGGAAGCAAAATACGAAAGGCAGGCCTCGCAAGATACTGTCCATATACCGCTGCCAAGTTTGCGCCGCGTTCCTTAATCCGAAGCCCATCTTCACATATTCAAATAACCCGAACGGGGTAATTATAGCGGTTTTCGGGACGTCGGGGGGGTGGATGTTGATGTGATGGAACGCTCGCGAAATATCAAGGGTGGAAAAGATAGTGGCGCCATGGAGATGTGACGAAAAGTCACGCAGGTGGGGGACATTATAGAGGTCCGGTGTGGTTTTTGAGTTCAGCCGCCGGTAGTCCCCGCAGGGGCGGATATCCCCATTGGGCTTCTGTACGATGTGGAGCGGAGAAGCCCAAGGGGATTTTGAGGGGCGTACGATACCGTCGGCGATGAGTTTGTCGAAGTGTTGGCGGGTCTTTGACAACTGAAGGGGATGTAGGCGGCGGGCTTTTGCGGTGATGGGCGGTCCTGTGGTCTCTATGTGGTGCTGGACAGTGGAGATGTGTGCAGAGGGGCGGCGCTGGGGACGGTAGTTGAGGAGGAGGCGTTCAAACTGTGTTGGGGGGTGGTTGATGGCGTGTATGAAACCGGGTATGGGTGTTTTGGTGGCGGGGTCAATCAGGCGCGCGTTCCGGACGTCGACCTGGAGACCGAAATAGGCAAGAAAATCGGCCCCCAGGATCGCCTTCTCCACGTCCGCCACGGTAAATTCCCACTCGTACGCGAGCCCGCTCATATGAACTGAGGAGCGGTACGTCCCGTACGAGGGGATGGTGGTACCGTTGGCGGCGTAGAGAAGCTGCCGGTAGCAGCGCGCCTGACGACGGAGGATGTTGTTGGGAAATATCGACAGCGCCGCCCCCGTGTCCACCAGGAAAGGAACATTAGTTTTCCTGCAGCGCAGGAAAAGTCGTTGATGGGTCGGTAGGGCGTTGTGTTTGATGGCGGAGGTAGGGACGTGTGGTGGCGTTGGCTGGTCCGCCGCGAAGGAGACGCGGGGCGGTTTGTTGTCGTTCCGGAGGGGGGGAACGGTGGGGTCTGTAGGGGGTTTGGCCGGTTTGGTAGGAGGTGGCTTCGCTCCGTTCCGGGGGGGGGGGGAACGGTAGCGGCCGGTTGAGTGGTGGCCGGAGGGGGTTGCGCCCTGGAGGCGGGCTTGGAGGGTCCGTTCCGAGGTGGGGGAACGGTAGCGGCAGCGTGAGTGGCGGCCGGAAGGTTGGTTGCCCTGGTGGCGGGCGGGGAGGTTCCGTTCCGAGGTGGGGGAACGGTAGCGGCGGCGTGAGTGGCGGCCGGAAGGTTGGTAGCCCTGGTGGCGGGCGGGGAGGTTCCGTTGCGGTGGTGGTGGGGTGAGGGGTTCGGCGGCGCTGTAGGCGCGGCCGGGAGGTTGGCAGCCGTGGCGGCGGCGTAGGAGGGGTAGCGTGGCTTGGTGGTGGTGGCTGTGTGAATGCGGGCGGGGGGGGGGTATGTCCATGGTCCCCCCCGTGTTGGCGAGGAGGGGGGCCCGCCGGATTTACCGGCGGGCGGCTGCGTTTCCCTGCTTAGGGGCGAAGGAGCAGGGGGGTTGGCACTTGCGGGCCTCCCCACCGAAGTTTACATGATAGAAACAACGGTGGGGGGGGTCCGCAGGGAGGTAGTCGGTTGTGGTGGGGCGGGCCGAGTTGGATGCGCGCGCAGCTGCTGGGGATCGTCCTCCGCGCTGGCGGGGAGGGGATGCGTTGCGGCGCTCGGGTGAGCGCTGGCGGCGGCGGTCGGCGGACGAGTCGCGTCGGCGATCCGCCGAAAGGGGTCGACGTCCGTCGAGGGAGGGTGCCTGGCCGCGGTCCCGGGATTTTGTGCGGTCCCGGAAAGGCGGGGGGTGGCGCGGCGTACGCACCTCACCGACGGCGGCCGCAGCGGCCAAGTCGTGCACGGTGTCCGCGAGCCGCAGGAGGGGCTCGTCGGGACCGTCGAGATGGCTGGCCAGGGCCATCTGGATGGGGTGGGGAAGGGCACGTAACCAGAACGTGCGTGCGATGTCGGCGGTCATAATCCCCTGCAGCTGGTGTCGCAGCCGTCGGTAGAGGTGGGAGGGCTTCTGGTCGCCGAGGTGTTGAGGTTGGGAGAGGGCGGCGACTCGGGCGATTTTCGACGGCTGGTAGGTGTTGATGAGGCGGCTGCGGAGGTCGTCGTACGCAGCGGCGGCGTCGGGGGAGATATCAGAGGTCTGCAGCAGGATCTCGTAGGGCAGTAGCGAAATGATCCGGGAATATCGGGTTTTCTGGCTGCGGATGTTGGCGGCCGAAAACGCTGCGTCCACTTGGAAAAACCAAAGTGCCGGGTCGTGCGTGTAGAAGGGGGGCAGCGACAGAGGGAACGCAGCGGACGCCGTCATGATGTTGGCGGCGGCTGCGGCCGTAGCGGCGGCGGCGGCGGCGGCGGTGTCAGATGTTGCAGAGGTCGGCGGGGAGAGGGTGGAGAAAGGGTTGTCGGCCAATGCGTCGGATGTCGCAGCGGCGGGCGGCTGCAGTGTGGCTGGTCGCAGGAGCGGCGGCGTCGGTGAGTTCGGGTCCATTTCTGTAACTAAAATTCAAAAATTTGACGTGGTTTTGAATTTTGAAATTCACAATCGGCGGGAGCGGTGGTGCGTTGAGTTGAGAGTTGAGCGGTGAGGTTTGGGCCAAGAATTGCGAATTTACACTGACTGGTTGAAGTTTTGAATTTAAAATTGGGGACACCGAACTATTTGACTGGGGCGACACATGAGGTGGGAAGGTGGGAAGGAAGAAGGTTGAGTGAACGTCGGGTTCACCACTGTGATGAATTTAGAATTTTCATCACGGCGGTGTGGAAATAAGGAGAGTGAGTGAATTTAGGTAAGGAAGGAAAAGTCGCAGGCGGCTGTAGTCAACCGAACATCTACGACTTTAGGAGGAGAGAGAGGTGGATGAGGGAATTTCACCTAGGCGGCTGTAGTCAACCGTTCATCTAGGTGAAGGAGAGGAAAGGAGAGGTCCCTTGTCTAGGCGGCTGTATTCAACCGATCATCTAGACAAGGAGGAAGAGGAGAGGAGGTGAAATTCCCAGGCGGCTGTAGTCAACCGATCATCTGGGAGGTAAGGTAAGAGAGAGAAGAGAGAGCTGGTTAGAGGAAGTGTCGAAAGAAGCTTGAGCGCCAGGATCCGGGGTTTTATAGTACTTGGGGGCCTCTCCCTCCAGCTCCTTGCAGGGAGCTGGTAGTGGGGCCCCAGGTTGAGTAACCCTGGGTTCTGTCGCCTGTCCCCACTCATATCTTTATTTACGGAGCTTTAGTTTGGCGTTTGAATGTTGGTGAGAACTTAATAATATAGGAGTGTTCCCGGGAGGGACTCACGACAGGTATGATTAGGGTCTACACTGGAGACCGAAACGTCACCCTCCATTAAAATTATTGGCTGAAAAAAGGTGGTTTTATTAAAAACACAACCCACAATATGAAAGATTTCAATGTGGCTTGAATTTGGGCGCGCGTTATCGGGCGAAAACAAGGATGGACATCGGAAAATTGATTTTTCTTGTGCACGAAAAACGTCCAATATGGGATCAAAAGCTGCTCCAATATCACATGAGGAACGTCCAACAACAGTTGTGGGAAGAAATCGGATTCGAAATGAATGAAACAGGTTCCCTCATGCTCTTACTAATTTCACGTCTTCTTCTGACCAAAATAGGAGATTCCAATGCATAGAGTTGCACTAAACCCTCTGCAAGTGGCATTTTACAGTACGAACGTCAACTACAAAGAATTATTCACTAAATTCATCACAGAACTGAAGTGAAATTCAGCCGGAGTTCGCACGAATTTGCGTGCACCGGACGGACTTCGTCGATACGATATTGAATCAAACGGTATAAATCCGGCCCGGATATCATCACTAGGGAGCACCTGTTTTCAAGGATGGTTGTATGAAGTCGAGTTGGTTGTTCGCAACCATTTTCCGAAAAACGCAACTATAAAACGTAACTCTGTTCTAGGGTGACAAACTCGGATGCTAACTATCCAACGTAAGTTCCATGAGAAAGTTACGTGTTCACGTAACTCCGGACATATGTTGAAGTGACGTTAAAGTAATAACTTGTCAATGATATGTAATTTGTCTGTCAAGTTAACCTCTTTATTCTCATAATTGCTCGTAACATAATTATTCAGTAATAGTAATTATTCCATTTGATGGTTTTCTATGAGTTATGAACAATTTATAGAAGAGCAATCGTGCCCTTTCACTGTACAACCACACGCACGGCACGGTGAGACCTTGGGTTCTTTGTATATTTTATATGCCCACAATAAATGCGAATTATAAGGCACTCTCTTACCGTGCTCATGGCTTTCGGATGGTAATTCTCAAGATGAATAAGTACTCGAACCACATGAAGTTCAGGCTTCCAAATATACCTAAAGAAAACGCAAAATAAAGAGAAGGCAAACGGCGGAAAACCTTTTCGAGGCCGGTTCCTCCCGTCTTTCTACAAAATTCGGGGTGACGCGATAGCGTAGCCATGGAGATCGAATTTGGTTATCCGCGAAGAAGTTTACTTACCAGTTACGTAGAAAGTAGCTTTGAGATGCGTGACACGCATCTTTCCAATAGTTACGTGGTTTTGGACAACGCAACTCTTGAAAACGCTAAAACTTACGTCTCCAACGTAACACTTGCGTTTACGTTCTCTCTCCCGATCGTCAATTTTTGGTTGCGACAACTCTCTTATGTCTTTACTTTGCTACATAAACTCGAAAATGAAACGCGGGACATGTAACGGAGAAGCGTCACGAAAATATTTCTGATGATTTTCGCTTACAACCGATTCGTTGCTACGGAACTTTATCTTCGCCAGTTATCATCGTACAAAAATCGTTCACCACTCGTTGGATAGCTCTCGATTTACCTAACCATATTACGTTAACCACTGCGGAGTGCGTGGCCGACAAGCTGCGGTATGAGCGTGATTGTTTAAATGAATGCGTATGAACTTCTCCGGTTATCAAGCGAGGCGGTAGCCGAGCGATGCCAAGCATGAACCCGCGCCCGGCTGCCCCAGAGCCTAATATAACTGAGCGAAGAATCGGGCCAACTTTGGCCCCCTCCCGGGCCTTCCCCGTTATTTCTATATTTTATTCGCGCGTATATATTTTGTGGGGCAAACACCCTGAGTCGCCTGACACCAAATTCGAAGCGGTAGGTGTTTCGAAAACCTGCGTAAAATAGGGCTCAAAATACGTGTTTGGTGACTTTCTTCCCATTTTTTTTTTTCCTCCCATTCTTTGTCACGCCACTTCAATCCTTTTACCTCGACCGATGTTTATGAAATTTGGTATGTAGATCAGGTTTGGCGTGGTGAAGTACCTTTTGGGAGTTTTAACCGTTTTCGCACAAGCAAAGGGGGGGTTCCGGGGGATGGGGGCTTGTTTGTTCCACCCATTCTTTGTCACGCCACTTATATACCAGACCGATCCCCCCCCCCTCCCCCCCTCTTCCTAGACCGATCTTTATGAAATTTAGTACCGATCCAAATCATGTTAATGCGTGAAGTGATTTTGGGTGTTTCCATCAAAACGAAAATTAAAAACTGTAACGCCGAAGTGACATGGCGAATAACGGGAGGTCTACCCTTTCCAATGTGAAGTGTCAAGCATTTTTAGCATTGCTTGTGTGAGAATATCGTCGTTGCACCACATTGATTCAGGCTTCGGATCAGATATTGTTGCACCACATTCATTCAGGCTTCGGATATTGTTGCGCCACATTGAGCCACATTGATTTCAGCTTCGAAACTTACTTGCGACCTTTCAAAATTTGTGATATCTCCTAAAAAAAAACACTCCCTGTAAAAAAAGATGCCAAGCTACAAAAGGTGTGATATCCAGGTTGTGCCAAGCACCGTGCCTAATAATCTTCCGTCCACATCCGACAGTTCATTTTCGACGTTAATTTTGAGGTATAGACTAGACTTAGCTAACAGGGTGAGGAGTGAGTTAATCTTTAGGAAGTGTGCTGCTTGGCCGGTCTAGTTACTGATCTATTCAGTTCCTACACGAAGGATTCGAAGCCATCAAAATTAATGATTCAAATTCTACGTGCCTACTAATCTTCCGTCCACATACGACAGTTCATTTTCGACGTTAATTTTGAGGTGAGGAGTGAGTTAATCTTTAGGAAGTGTGCTGCTTGTCTGTCTATGACATATCAGGCACATAGCATGTGAATCATTAATTTTGATGGCTTCGAATCCTTCGTGTAGGAACTGAATAGATCAGTAACTAGACCGGCCAAGCAGCACACTTCCTAAAGATTAACTCACTCCTCACCCTGTTAGCTAAGTCTAGTCTATACCTCAAAATTAACGTCGAAAATGAACTGTCGGATGTGGACGGAAGATTATTAGGCACAGTGCTTGGCACAACCTGGATATCACACCTTTTGTAGCTTGGCATCTTTTTTTACAGGGAGTGTTTTTTAGGAGATATCATCGTATACAAATCGTTCACCACTCGTTGGAAAGCTCTCGATTTACCATTACATCGCAACCATCAACGAGCACAATCAAACGTAGTTATCATTGGTCTTATAAGACGGCACTCGTCCTCCATTCGTTGGAAATCTTGACCAAAACAATTAAGTACGAAGTACGTGGTGTGGGTGCGGGAGGGGGCGCAAAGACATAAAATGTCCCTCGTGGTTGCGTACTTGTACGAAAGCTGTACCCACCGTTTGTGTTATAATAGATTTTGTTTGTTTTTTCGGGGCTCTGTTGCGATTTCACAGCAGTAACCCGCCGGGTGATCTGCTTACGTTAATCATTTACGAGTTTTTTCTTTGTTTCATTTTATAAGTGATGGACTATTGGATTTTGTTGGTACGTACTCGTGAAACCTGAACAAACGTTGAAGTATTATTGATGGGTAAATTATTACACAACGGCAAGTTATTACACAACGGTAAATTATTTCACAACGGTTCGTCTAACAAGAAGGTGCTGGATTTTGTTGATCGGTACTTTTGCAACTCGAACAACCGTTGAAGTATTATTGATGGGCAAGTTATTACACAACGGTTCATTATACTTGACCACGAGGGTAGGTATTGACCAGAGAAAACAGTGATCTACGCAGAAGGAGCATCTATTTCACTCCACATCAACAATTTTCCTTCAGAACTTGATTATTTGCGTTTCTTTTTGCCGTTTTAGTTACTGTTTGTCATCGACAGAATTATTTTAAGCAACATTTAACTCGTGATTTAGTTTGGTACCTAGTAACGAGTACAGGGTTAGGTACTAACCTACGGAGGGTCTGCGATCTACATAATATTTATAGAATAGTACATATTATATAGACGGGTTATCTATGCAGAGAGCTATGATCTGTAACAGAAGGGTATTCTGTACAAAATAATAAACCGTTGTGCAGGGATTTTTATTATTTTCGTTCGTGTAAGGACCCTTGTTGCTAAATACGATAGCCGGTCATCGACGTGGAAAAACCATGGCGATCTTGGTCGCTTCCCTGAAAACTAAGTTCTGTCTTCTCTGTTTTTTAAACTTGTACTATGTTTACAAATATAACAACCTTTTAACAATAAATTATATAAAAAACTTTTAGCAGTCATGTTTCGTCCCATCGTAAAAGAATGATTATTGTTAGATGAGTTACGCATAATTACCATCAATTCTCGAAAGTTTGTGACATAAATATTTATACGATTGTATATTCTCTTTCGCATGCCGTTCTGCTCTTGAACAAAACTATATTCACTTCTCAGCGACTAAGTGAAGATAAACTGACCTCCCATCGACCCTATAATTCGAGAAAATACTAAGAGCTAACAAGCGGTGAAGTTAGTCTCAAAGCGTGAACCGAGTGTTATCTGGATTAGGCGGACGGAATATTAACGCGAGAGACTTTTCCCCAATCGTCAAAGGGAATATTCCACGATGGTATTAGCCGAAGAGCTTCATCAGCTACTCAATTCGGTCTGTAATTCTGAGCGGGCTATTCTACTGATTCTCTTAGAAGGTGGCGATTGGGTCTCGAACATATTGAAAAGAAAGATAACACCGAAAAATGAAAAGAAACGAAAAGTTAAGAATTTTAAATGAAAACCGCTGCAAAAATTATTGCACAACGGCTTATTATTTACCTGTAGATGCCCCTTCTGCGTAGATCGCGATTTTCTGTGATCCATACCAGGAAAGCCCTAAATCGAGTACCTACTGTATCCGGTCGGGCAATGAGAGTTTCATAAATATGCGGTGGATTCAAGAACATTCTATAATTAATTATTTGTTGTTATTCATGAAGTATAACGTTTGTCCAAGTTAAAAAAGTAGGTACCTATCAGCAAAATCATGGCCGGCTTTAGAGAAGGCCGCGGCTCAGAAGAAAAGAAGAAAATCGTTTTATTCAATCAATAGAAACAGAAATGGTATAGTACATGGATAAAATACATTCCGCAAAAAGAAAATTAGATTTTTACCAATATTCAAGATTTGGCAACGCTGTAATAGCTTGTTGGTTCAGGCCGCTCTCATAACCACTGCGTTGTTTTAGCTCTATGAATGAATCCTTCATCTATATTTTATTATTATATATTACGAGTAAGTGTAAGTAATGAAAACAACCCTCTTCTGAATAATGCTTTATTTAAAAGATGGTACTGGACTAATGAACTAATGGACTTGGAGAAAAGGAAATGGAACATGAATGAATGAATTATAGATTGCTTAGTCTTTTACTTCTGGAACTTTTTCAACTTGCGACTGTCATTTTGGTTAATTATTCTGTGAATAATACCTGCGGTTCGGAATTTTTTTTTTTGGAACACCCCCTCAAAATGTTTTACGTTTCAAGTAGTGCAGATTCCAAACATGCAATGTCGGTCCGCCGTTCCATCGATATCTACCTTAATTTTCAGTCTAAAAAAAAAGAACTTTTGCAAACAGGCAGGGCCTAATTGTGGGCCCTCTGACTCGGCAGTCTGATCGGAAAACATCCAGGGGTGTTATGGGTGAAAAATTGATGCAAAATTATGTATTTTTGAGGTTTTGGTGAACTTGGGCTTGAGAGGTATAGTTTTCCATGTTTTTTAGGTTGAGGAGGTACACGGACCAAATATGAAGTTTATTTTGAACATTGAGTGAAGTATTGAGGTTCTAACGAAGTTTTAACTCTCAAAATTCAATATTTATTGGTCAAAAACCTGTGAAAATGGCTGTAGTCACCAGCAATTTTTACAATATCACAGAAGGTGAATCACAGGTGAATCAGGACAATTCAGTGACAAGTTCGATGATCGAGGATAATTTATCAAAAATAGGAGCCAAAATTGGTGAAAACTGTCAAAAATAGCTATATCAATATTATTATACATGAAACAAACAGCAAATGAATAGCCAGATTTTTTGATGTCCAGTAGAATACTTAATAAACCCATGTGACGAGGGTTTTGCAGCGTTCTTTGATTTTTGATCACAAACATTCTTGGAATGATGGTTCTTATTCACAGAGTGACAGCACGTAATTCTGTCTTGTAATGTGGAATGCGTCCTCTCTGAGACAAATGTTACGATGTCTTTTTGGTTAGGGGCTTTTAAAAACGTATCCTCGACGAACTCTTGAGAGATTAAAATGTTCATAATATTGAATGATGAATGTCATAGAATATTCTAATTATCATACCGTCACTGTAGTTGAATGATGGATAGCACTGTAGGTAGGTACGTATCTTTAGGTTTTGCAAGGGTCCATTCTTTCTATTCTGCCTGTTGAACGTACTTATCTACGGTACCTAAATCATTTTTGGAAAAATCTATACATATAATAAAACAGTGTCTGTCTGTTTGTTTGTTTGTTTGTTTGTCTCGGCATCAATTGAGAACGGCTGAACGTAGAAAGTTGCGGCTGGTACCATTTGACGCAGAATTTATCTGGGAAGGTTTATGAAAAATCCGCATTTGAATCTGTCCATCCGTTGAAACGCTATGAATGAAATACTACTAAAAAACGTGTTATAATCACTTCTATGAGGACGTTTATGCTTATAATATTTTTGAACGGTTGGACGTAAATCCGTGCGGTTGGTACCATTTGACGCAGAATTGATCTGGGAAGGTTTATGAAAAATCCGCATTTGAATCTGTCCATCCGTTGAAACGCTATGAATGAAATACTACTAAAAAACGTGTTATAATCACTTCTATGAGGACGTTTATGCTTATAATAACTTTGAACGGTTGGACATAAATCCGTGCGGCTGGTACCATTTGACGCAGAATTTATCTGGGAAGGTTTATGAAAAATCCGCATTTGAATCTGTCCATCCGTTGAAACGCTATGAATGAAATACTACTAAAAACGTGTTATAATCACTTCTATGAGGACGTTTATGCTGATAATAACTTTGAACGGTTGGACGTAAATCCGATTGTAATTAGATTCTGGATTCAGCTCGACGAGTACATTCAAGTGGTACTTCAATCAGGATGTTAGTGGGAGGGGGGTACAGGTTATGAGAGGGGGGGGGGGGGGGTCTACAGAAATTTCAAAACTACTTGACCAATTGGAGTGCAACTTTGGGAATTTGTTGTGTGAACATTGAGGAATGTTTCTAACCAGGTAGGGAGGGTTCATAGGATACGGGGGGGGGGGGGTTAAAGGCAGTTAGGGTTGGCATTGGGGCAAGACCGTTGGCTCCATTTATTTAAATCGCAGCAACACGCGTCGGTTCAAATAGTATAATCTATACATATAATAAAACAGTGTCTGTTTGTTTGTCTCAGCATCGATAAATGAGAACGGCTGAACGTAGAAGGTGGTATCTGTTATGAGTGGGGCCTGTCCTAAAGGGGGTGTCTGTTCTACCGTTGCGAAGCGCGGGTACACAGCTAGTCTTATATACAAACCACTGACCTTGATGGTTTTGGTACTCAAATAGTGCGGGGAATCGCACGAATCCACTTCTTCTCTTCATCCTTGGGAAAACGAAACGAAGTCACATATTCTTTTGTACTTCCGTAATTACTTTTGCACTCTGCCACGACACAGTTTTCCGGCATTTTGTCATCATTAAAAATAATAACTTTTGTTAACAATATTACTATTGAAATTAATTTTCGCGAGAAGATCTGAAGTTAACTATCGAAACTCGGGAATAAACAAACCTTGGGTGGTGTCGCGGCCGGCCTGAAGTTCGACGTTGTCAATTCTCTCTCTCCTCTGAAGCCGGCCGTGGCGAAATCCAAAATAACTGTCTTTCTTCGAAAATTAAATAATATAACGGAACAACCAACTCGATTTCACACAGCCATGCGTGATTGTAATCAGGTGTTCCCTAGCAATGATATCTTGATTCAGTGTATAGCGTTTCATTCACAGTCATGTTGACGAAGCTCTTCGGTGCAGACTTCACAGCTCTACTGTGGACCAACGGCTGGACTTAAAAAGGCTCCGGGTGGTCTCCAAAAATCCCCAAGTTCGAGATCAATTTACAAACCCCTTGATGATTGACAGTAACGCCTGATTTTACACACCTGGGGGTCGCGATCTATTCCAACGGTTCGTTATTGAAAATAATAAACCAAAAGTTTTCCCTTCTGTCAAAACAGTACGTATCTGAGTAGGGGGGACCTCAGGGTTGGCTGACTCGATTGAAGGAATACATGTGAAAAGAATACCAAAGATTAGCTTGAAGGGCGCCTTTGATTAGAATTGGACTTAGGGAATGTTTGTGAATGCGGTCACTGAGGTTTCTCGTTCCCTGAGGACAAGAAACGGGCTCGTCATAACCGCTAACCACCAGAGAAGGTCTAACGAGAAAGTTTATTATGAATTCAACTCCCACAGTTGAGCGGTCTCCTTCGTTGTTTCCCGAGAAAAGATTAAAGACGATACCGTTGTAGAAGACGAGAAATAGGTTTGATAAATAATTGTGTCGACGCTCCATTATATATTCATTTCCATAGGAATGAACCTTATCGATATACCAGCGCGTCCGAAGCAGTTCGCGAGTCCAGAAAATGGTTGATCTTTGAATTATGTTAGACGAAAAATAAATTATTTATGTGCATGATGAAAATGTTCGCTTTCTCTGCGAAACATCGCTTATCCATAACTAATATACTTCTCCATAAACATAAGTGCTGGTTTGTGTGTGTGTGTGTGTGTGTGTTTGTGTGATATATCGTTAGAAGGTGCATCGATTCTGCCTAGATATTGATGCCAGCCTCCACCTTTCTGGGGCTCAATAGCTTGAAACATGGAACGTCGAGTGATACTCGAAAGTGTGTTTTCTCTGAGTTTGAAATAAAATTTGACAGATCCTAGAGCAAAATTGAATCTAAAAATTGAGTCTGATTGGACAGGTCCTAGAACAAAATTGAGTCTAAAAATTAGATGGGTTTTTTTCTAATACAAATTTGATTTTCCTAGAACAAATTGATTTCTTCCTAGGATTGAGCAGGATTTCTAGGATTGGACAAATCTCTTGCTTTGACTTCCTAGGATCGGACAGGATTCCTAGGATTGGAAAGGATTATCCCTAAAATTGTCTTCCTAGGATTTGGTCCTTCCTAGGATTGGACAGATCCTGGAACAAAACTGAGCCAATAAAAAAAGATGATGTGTGTACGCGTGGGTGCGTGCATGCGTTCGTTCGTGCTATTATGTACAGCGATCTGGTTTTTTATCAATCTGTATTTTAGCTTGACAAAATATGTAAACCCTTAGGAGTGAAACAGCATTTATAGTAGTTCATCTGATTTTCAACATAAATTTTAATGTCTGCTTGTAGTACTTGGTATTATGTATCGAGAAAAATCGTCGAGTTTGCTACAAATCGTGAATAACAGGTTCAACATTTATGTGTTGGATATTCATTTATTATGTAGTTGGATGTTCATTTAGATATGTACTCGTTCGAATTCAAGTTATTTTCTCGTTCTTCTTCAGGTGACATCAAGCATTTATATATTTCTCCTCCTCATAGGAGGCAGTTTAAACGTTCAAGTTATGCGTGTATCACACCCCAGGGCTCGATGTTTAGTTTAAACTCACCCCACAAGGGACGAAACAGTACGAAAGCCTTATCTCTGGAATAATTCTGAAGTTTTCGGTGGTCGGCACTGAGTTGGGGAAGGGGATGTGCGGTTATCTGGGTACAGTACATATTAATCTCATTATAATAGGACGGTATAGGGAATAACGAAGAAAAATAGGTCCCAGGTGGAATAACTCAAGGGAGACACAAATTATGTAACCAGGCAGGAGAAGGGGAAGAGATGGTATTATTTTTTACTGAGGTCACTTTCTGCAGGTCGTCTTTGGGGAGGTGGCCGGAGCGTGTTCCTGTCCGTCGGTTCGAATCCCGACGCCCCTCACCTCAACAGTTGTCTACTAATCCTTACATCCTTACATTCGCGACGACTGTACAGGCAGTACAGTCAGTAGGGAGTTAAGGTGGTGCTAGCTGGGTAACCCTTCCGATGCATACTTTCAAAATAACATGGCTCGGACTTCAGTTAGAAATTTAACGAACTCACCAGTGGACCAGTTTCTAGCCGCCTTTTACATTTTTAAGGTTTGCCAGGCAAATGTTTGTACAACCGCAGAAGAATCTTACTGTTGAATTTCTATAATTTCAATGCAACAAGCCGCTCCCACTTTAATTCTTCCCCATCATTTACACCTTCTACTCATATGTTAATAGTAGCATTTCAAGGTATATCCTGCCGTGAGAAAGATAAACTACTTATTTTTAAAATGTTAACAATGTCTGATAAATATCCACAACTTGCCTTCAAAAATGTTGAAGGCCTTTGTCCTTGTCAGAATTTTTTTTCGCAGTAGCTGGTTTGGTTCTTCCTGTCCATTAAATCTATTATGTACCAAATGTATCTCGAAAACATTGATATTAAATCGCCTCAAAAAGTTTCTTTTCCGCTAGAAATCGAAATTTTGGCTTAGGAGGGAAAACAATAATTGAGCTGTTTTCCCTTCATGTGATTAATAATTTTTGAATGAAACTAGAGATCAGGTAGATTGATTTGGCATCTTAAAAGAATAGTTTTCACAGCTTCGAATTTAGAACTGCTTTTCCACCTCACCGCAGAACAGCGACTTATTATAGATAGAAGAGCAGAAAACAACGAATCGTTGTTGAAGAATGTGATTGCGTTAACTGGTAAATCCCGACGTTTCCGTTCTTGAAATTATTTTCACTCGTCATAAACTACTATTCATTAGGTTCTCTTGGGTAAGTATTGGGTAGCTGTTTCTGAACGTTCTTTTACTCTGATATGATGAGTGAAGCCTTTGGTAAAATAACTCTTCTCCCTCTGTAAAGTTAGAGCTGCCTGATGTTTAACTATGAGTACATCATCACTAACAAACTACCTAGCGCCATAACTGGTGAGTTAAGTTCGTCGGTAATGAAATTAAACGAACGGGAGTTCGAAACTGTGGAAAGGTTTTCAATTATATTAAAATGTTTCTGCCGCGCATTCTGGTGAGGCAACAAGAGATGTTCGACGGCCCTTGTGATTTATGTTGGACGGATGAGAATTAATTTGTTAGCGGTCGGTTTGGTTGAGGCCCCAGTTCACCAGAGTGGGGAATAAGCGGAAAACCGCAGGTGGGCGGAGGATTGAAAATGGTTGTAGGATGTAGAGCAGCGGTGGCCGGTGCTCCAGAGGATTATTGTTCAAACGGTTCAGAGGATCGACGGCTAATAGGAACTGACAGTGTACTTTGTGACTAAGACGTTTACAGAGCTGGATGACAAGTGCGTTGCTGAGGACAGCAGGTTAAACACGAGGTTGTAGAGATGGTGCAGTGGTCCCAAAACCTGGTTTTCGGGATGAAACTCTCTTCTTTATTTGGATCAGAAATGTGGAGATGATTTCGAATGTACCACAAGTTCCCGATACTATCTTCTCGAACTCAACGATTTGACCGTTAGGCATCTTGTTTATCCAGGGAAGTCGTAACAAATTCTCGATTATGCTCGAAATAAATAGTGTTTTTGGTTTATTATTCCGTGAATAATACAACTATGTATTCGCTCAGCAAAAAATTTTTATAACACCCCCCTCAAAATTTTTTCTTTTCCGTTTCAAGGTGCGTAGATTCCAAAAATGCGATGTCCGTCCGCCGTATCACGTGTAACGGCTCCATTTTCGGTCTAAAAAATTCTTTCTTTCGCACACATGCTCCGTTTGGGCCCTAGTTGTGTCCCGAAACTTTTCAGCCCGATCGGAATATATCCAGGAGTGTTATGTGTGAAAATGTGTAATGTGTTAGTAAAATGAGCTTTTGAGGTATCGTTTTCCATGTTTTTGGGGACGAGAAGACCGAATATGAAGTCGATATTGACCAGAGTGGAAAATTGAGGTTGTACCAGATGTTCGGCTCCCAAAATTGATTTTTTTATGAGTCAAAAACCTAGGAAATCTTCTGAAATCACCATCAATTTGTAGAATAACACTAGAAAAAGTGTCAACATGGGGATCTGTGGCTGGAATTTCTGTGGCCCATTTCACACTGGTTACCTAATTCAAGTTTTAGGGGCCAAAATTGGTGGAACACCAGAAATAGCTATTTCAATTATTTTAAATGAAAGAAACAATAAATGAACAGCCAACATTTCTGTAGGTAAGTCCAGTAGAATAATAAAACCATGTGAAAAGGACTTGGCAGCGTTTTTTTGGGAATTATGGGACCCAGTGTTTTCAGTGGAGTTTATGATCAGGGATTCGAAAAATCAATTGTGAGCTATGTGCGTCGTCCACCCAGCTGTATTGCAGATTCGTAATCAACGTGAAATTTCTCTTCACATCCATTTCTCCGATGTGAGTTTGCTGATACGCAAACTCAAAATGCGCTGTTGTTGATCGAAATGCGTACACTGTTTACAAAACCCGAAAAGTTACTTCGTAGGTTTGCGTTTTCTTACACTTCTCGAAGGTTACTATGAAATTGTTTGGCGGGGGGGGGGGGGGATTCTGGGTCCGCAACGTAATGATTTTGCGTTTTGGTGGTTGCTAATGGCCACGCGGTAGTTTCACAGGGATACTCTCAGCTATACGGAAAATACAGGAATTTTCAACTCACTGCCAGGAATAAATACACTTTCCTTTCATCGAACTCTTGTTTTTCATTTATCCTTTCAGGGCTAATAATAAAGTTGAACAAATAGGAAAAAACGTTATCCTATTAGGGGTTTTGTGGTGCTCTTTTCACCGTAAGCTCACTTTCCTCCGGTTTCCCCTCGGCCGTTTAGTTAGCAAAGGTTCTTTATGATGGAGCGGAAACCAATTTATTCTTTCCGGTCTTCCCCCTCCCCTCTCATCACTCTTCTGCAATACAAGTTGAGTTTACAGTGTCCTCTCTTTACGAGTTATCACTTGCTTTATTTAGAAAACTTGCTTGATTTACATACAACTATTCATATTCTTGAGTGAGAAATCCAGCTGCGTTTAAAACAGTGTTCATTTCTCTATGCACTTTCTTTGGTTATCCCATCTCTCAGGCCTATACCTGTTGAAAATATAGTTCCAAGGAAGGCATGGTTACCTTGGGAAGACATGGAATGAGTCAAAGACGATAGGTGAGATTGTCAGTTATCCCCCAATAGTAAGTAAGCTGGCAGCAGGGGTAGTTAGCGGGTCAGAGTAAGGGTCCGTTATTGGGAATATCCAGTTTTGGGAGGTTTTGCTGAATAGAAGTAGCCAAAATGTCCCCGCACCCGTAACATTCCTGCTATTAGGATGTCGTTTTTAGCGAATTTTGAAGAACATTACAATTAACAGAAATATTTTATCCAAAAAAGGGAGTAAAAAAAATCACGGTTTTTTAGGGGTTAAAAATTGCAAAAATAGACATAAATTTATTGAAAGCTGAATAGACATAGATGGCTCCATTGGGGAAAAAACTATTTCAATAATTCAAATGTTTTTCACAGAAAAAGAGGGTGTGTAATACGCCTTTTTGTGGTCATAAATCTCTAAAAACTGTAAAATATTGTTTGTCAGTGAGTAGGTAGAGGAGGCGCACAATGAGTTGGACTCTATTGAAAAAGTTGAGGGAGAGACAGACCGAAAACATTTGTACCCCTTCCACAACGTTGCTTATGACGCATGTGGCGAGGGGGGGGCTGCTAGGGTACTTGGAGGGGGTCGAGGTAACTCAGTCCTCATTCATGATTTCTCTCCAGCCCTTGATTTATTAGAAAAATATATAAATATTTTGAATTCGTTGAGTTAACCCGGTATCTCAATTCAATGTTTACGGTTTAGCTATCAAGTACACATGTTTCTCAGCCGGAAATCGAACCTGGTCCACTGGAGCCGAGCGGCTTCAGACACCAACGCCTTAGACCACTCGGTCACCTGTGATGGCTGCCTTGATGTATTAATTTTTTTTTTCATTCCTCGCTTCACTATAGAAATAGGGCAAAGAGACAAACCTAATCTAAATTTTCATTCATATGAATCTCTGCTAGTTTTTAGTTACTCACCTGTCAGATACGAAAAGATACCTACATAATATTAATGTCAAAACGCTGCAAATCCCTGCACAAAGGTTTATTATTTTGTATAGAATACCCTTCTGTTACAGATCACAGCTCTATGTATGTATAGATAACCCGTCTATATAATATAATATGTACTATTCTATGCATATTATGTAGATCGCAGACCCTCCGTAGGTTAGTACCTAACCCCGTACTCGTTACTAGGTACCTACCTAAATCACGAGTTAAATGTTGCTAAAATAATTCTGCCGATGACAAACAGTACCTAACAAAAAGAAACACACATAATGAAGTTCTGAAAAGAAATTGTTGATGAGGAGTGAAAAAAGTTGCAAAAGTACCTACCAACAAACTCCAGCCCCTTCTACGTAGATGGTATAATGAACCGTTGTGTAATAATTTACCGTTGAGTAATGATTTACCGTAGTAATAATTTACCCATCAATAATACTTCAACGTTTGTTCAAGTTTCACTACCTACCAACAAACTCCAAAAGAGCCATCATTTTTCAAATTAAATAATATCACAGAACAACCAACTCGACTTCATACTCCGCCAATATAATCAGGTGATCCCTACCAATGATTGGCCGTATTCACAAATTCCTATTGTGGGCGCGTCTCTGGTTACGAGATTTGGTTTGAATTGTATACAATTTCATTCACACTTAGTCGAAAATGCCTGTCGGTGCAAACTTCGGGGCCTTACTGTGCACGAACGGCTGGACGTACGATGCTCCGGATGGTCTTAAAAAACTTGCAAGTTCAAGAACTATTTAAAACCGTAAAAATATTTACGTAAAAAAATGGTATAGGCGTTTTGAAAATTTCAACCCCTATTTTGAACCCCTTAGAGATGACTCACAGTAACGTCGAGCTTCGAGGACCAACTAGACGCCGAACGGAACCTATAACCCGAATTTCATCAATTTTTTTTCATGGTAACTAAGCAAAGTGGCCCGTACGGCGTACGGCGGACAGACAGAAATATTTTGGTTTATTATTTTCAATAATGAACCATTGGAATCGAGCATGAAAAAAAAAATTCTTACCCCCCCTCAAAATTTGATGGTTTACGTTTCAAGGTATGTAGAATCCAAAACTGCAATAAAAATATTTCTGTCTGTCCGCCGTACGCCGTACGGGCCACTTTGCTTAGTTACCATGAATAAAAATTGATGAAATTCGGGTTATAGGTTCCGTTCGGGGTCTAGTTGGTCCTCGAAGCTCGACGTTACTGTCAGTCATCTCTAAGGGGTTCAAAATAGGGGCTGAAATTTTCAGAAAGCCTATACCTTTGTTTTACGTGAATTTTTTTACGGTTTTAAATAGTTCTCGAACTTGGGCGTCGTTTAAGACCACCCGCAGCACCGTACGTCCAGCCGTTCGTTCACAGTAAGGCCCCGAAGTTTTCACCGACAGGCATTTTCGACACCAGGGTGAATGAAATTGTATACACTCTCGTCACCAGGGACGCGCTAGATTCAATCAATCAATCAATTTATTCAATCAATCGAACAATCAATCAATCAATTTTTCATTTGCAATTGGAATTCACTTAGAATTGTAAATATTGGTATACTGAATTGAACTTTAATTTGAATTGGATTTTTTTTCGAATTGCCTAATTGGCATTGTGTTTTCAATTGCAATTGGAATTCACTTAGATTTTCAATTGCAATTGGCCACTGCTCACCAATCTACCTAACATCCCCATCTAAATTCCCGACACATTAATCCTATAAACATACACTCCACATTCGCCAAAATTGGCAAAGTTATGTTAATAAAAATAAATTTAATATTGAAATTGCAATTGGACCACTACTCACCACTCTACCTAACATCCCCATCTAAATTCCCGACACATTAATCATATAAACATAACTCCACATTCGCCAAAATTGGCAAAGTTTTTTCAATTGCAATAGGAGTTCACTTAGAATTGTCAATATTGGTATAATGAATTGGACTTTAATTTGAATTGGAATTTTTTCGAATTGCCTAATTATTGGCATTGTGCGCTCGTCACCAGGGAAGCGCTCGATTCCATCAATCAATCAATTTATTCAATCGATTTCGAATTGGAATTCATTAATTGAATTGGAATTCATTAATTGGATTGGAATTCATTAATTTGAATTCAAATTAATTTGGAATTCAAATTAATTTGAATTGGAATTCATTTCGAATTGTCTAATTGGTATGGTGCGCATTGGCATGGTCCGAAATGGTTCTGCAATTCTATTGGCCAACGCTGTCTGCGATTCACATAGCATGTATAGACTAGTACATATTATTATATTATACAGACGGGTTATCTATACAGAGAGCTGTGATCTGTAACAGAAGGGTATTCTATACAAAATAATGAACCGTTGTGCAGGGATTTGCAGCGTTTTATTGCAGTTTTGGATTCTACATACCTTGAAACGTAAACCATCAAATTTTGAGGGGGGGGGGGGGGTAAGAATTTTTTTTTTCATGCTCGATTCCAATGGTTCATTATTGAAAATAATAAACCAAAAGGTCCAGATAACACGTTATTTCTTCAACATTTCGCTCATGTGGGCATGCTGCTTGACTGAACCTATTGTTTTTCTGATGTTTCACTGTACAAGCTTCTGTACGTTGTAAAGCGAGCATAATTAGTGCAGCAGCATCGTTCATTGCTCCTAGCGAAGATAGATAATGGCATACATACCACACCCGACGTGCTCAACCTCATAATATATACCTAACTCACTTACTCTCTCTATTTGTACATTCTCTTCGCAGTTTCTACTCTGTCTCTTTCCTAGTGTATTTCTATTCTGTGATTATTGAATTTTAATAATTTACGTAATAAATGTAGGATTTGCCTTTTAAATTAAACCTTTTGCAGACGAACAAAACCTTTCACCAAATGAATTGAAAATTTTACCAAATGAATTAAACCTACCATTGCCTTTTTAATCAAACCTCATGCGAAAAAGTGGATGTGGAAAGAAAAAACAAGTCCATAACCTGGTAGAAATTCACATCCATTTTAGAATTTAGAATTTAGAATTGGTTTATTTAGGGAAATAGAGTACACAAAAAATTAGAAAAATTCTTCATATAAATTTAAAATCAAATTCTCAACTAAAATTAAAATTTTCTACAACTATATAAGTACAAAAAGTATCTTCATTATAAAAAAAATTCAGAAGACATGAAATTAAATAAATATGTCTCTAATTTCGCCCACCATGAGAATACGTTTCTTGAACTTGTGCTCTCAGGTGGAGTTCGTTAGCCATCGGAAAGTACAAATGAACTTCAAAAGAGATACTTTCGACTACTAGCCTTTGGAGAACATAGGAAAGTTAAGATATAAAAAATAGTAATCGCAGAAACAAAATGGAGCAAAAATCCAACTTTATCATGGTGGGCAGAGGGGAATAACATTATCCCAGAGCCCCAGGCGGGCTTTCGAAGGGGGAGAGGCTGCAGGGACAATATTTTCACTCTAAATGCACTAATTAGTTTAAAGTTGCAACATCCGAAGGGTAGACTTTATTGCGCATTTATAGACTATAGAGATGCATTTGGCTCTCTTCCACATGAAATTATTTGGTGTATACTATCACGAATGGGTATACGGGGAAATATACTTGAGGTTTTGATGAGTCTGTACAAAGTGGCAAAAGTTGCAATTAAAACTTTCGAAGGCACTACTAATTTTTACCCGGTTTTTCGTGGTATTTTGCAGGGAGATCCTTGCAGCCCGCTGATTTTTTCACTATTTCTCTCCGGTCTTGAAAAATATATACGAGATAGGGGCTTCAGTGGTGTGAACGTAGACGGGAAGAACGACATTCTGTCACTTTGTTTTGCTGACGATCTCTGTGTGCTCGGTTACTCAAAAGGGGATGTTGAGAACAAGCTCTGTGCATTGCTGGAATTTTCCGAATCAATGGGTCTCAAAATTAACCCGTCTAAAACTAAAGTTGTATGTTTTTCTAAAAGAGGAGGAATGGACGTCAATCAGGAATATTTAGTGGGCGATATTGTCATAACGGGTGTAACCGACTATACGTATCTTGGAGTTCCGTTCAGTTCGTCGGGGGTGTTTTTCAAGGCGGCGAGTAAGTTCAAGTCCAAAGCTTTAGCTGCTTGGGGTGGTGCTCGACAGGTTTTGGTGCGGGGTAAATGCCAAAATTGGGACTCTATGTGTCGAATTGAAGGAGCGCTAGTGGAATCGGTTTTATTTTATAATGCAGAGATTTGGAGCCTCAGATATTTTGAGGAAATTGAAAAAGTACAGAGCAAGTTTATTAAAAGTTCTCTACTGCTGCCAAGGAGTACACCTGGTTATTTGCTGAGGCTAGAGACTGGTCGGGATAGATTGAGTGTGAGGATTTTGGATAGGGTGCTGGGGTGGCTCTTGCGTTTGTTGGAAATGGACACGAGGAGATATCCGAGGATTTGTCTGGATCAATTGGTGGCAACGGTGAGGAGGGGAACCTATCTACAAAGATATAACTGGGCAGCTCAGGTTAAAGGAATTATGTATGATATTGGGTTTGGGGGAGTCTGGGATAGACTAGACCACAAAGAATTGAGGGAAAAGCGGAAATCCATGGTTGGTTCTTACAGGACTAAATTATTTTATGATGACCTGGGCAGGATGTACAACTCTTCGTATAACGCATTGTATAAAAGGTTATGGTTTACTCCCAATAACCCAGAGAGATACTTGAACTCAGATGCGCCTGTGTTGGAGAAAAGGATCCTTGCGCAGCTCAGGTTAGCCGGTTCGAGCGTTATAAGAGGGTGGATTCGTGGGGAGAGCTGCCAGATTGACCAACGAAAAGCGTGTATATTGTGCAACAGTGGAAGGAATGAGTCAATTTTTCATATACTCTGTTGGTGCTCTGAGTTGGCTCACCAGAGGCTTAAGTTTTTAGGTTCTAGCATAATAAGTAAAGAACATGCCACAAATAATTTGCTATCAGGTAAAAGTATGGTAGAAACTAAAATGATGAGCTCTTTTTTTCTTTCTTACCTGTATAAGCGTAAGTTTAAAATCAGGTTGTTGGAAGAGGCTGGATTAGTTTAACTAGGACAATCCGTGGAAAAGTTATTTGTTTTTATTTCTTGTAGTATTTATCTGGTAGTGTGAGGTGTTCGATCTTACTCTTACTAATAGAAGCAAAACTTATTATTTAATTAAAATTTTGTATAATGGGCATGGCCCATGCATTGAATAGGCAACGCCTTGTCAATAAAGATTATTTCATTCATTCATTCATTCATTCATTCATATAAAAAAAATTCAGAAGACATGAAATTAAATAAATATGTCTCTAATTTCGCCCACCATGAGAATACGTTTCTTGAACTTGTGCTCTCAGGTGGAGTTCGTTAGCCATCGGAAAGTACAAATGAACTTCAAAAGAGATACTTTCGACTACTAGCCTTTGGAGAACATAGGAAAGTTAAGATATAAAAAATAGTAATCGCAGAAACAAAATGGAGCAAAAATCCAACTTTATCAGGTTCAAAAGAGCTAAATAATACAAAAAGTCAATTCTAAAAGTGAACGACATCAAATAACTCTAATACACTCCTTAATGCGATGTTTGAATGTGCTTAACGATTTATATGAAGTGGTATTAATCTTATTTTCATAGAAAAAGTTTAAAGCCCTATTGTAGGAAATACGCTTGAAAAATTCGGTATTACATCTTGGCTGTCTTACATTTGTTAACGAACGTCTTATATTTTTTCGCATGAGATTTAATTAAAAAGGTAATAAAGGTTTAATTCATTTGGCAAAAGGTTCAATTCATTTGGTAAAAAGTTTTATTCATCTGGTAAAAGGTTCAACTAAAAAGGCAAATCCTATATGTAATCTATATGTGTATAGCTACTGTTGGATGTATTATCTTCTTTATCAGCCTTAGCAACGAACTATCTGAATCTGCCCATTATAGAAGCTCATCTTTGTACCTATTGCGTAAAGAAGTGTCCCCAGAAGTACCACAAAATCCACTTAGTTTATCCACTTAGATCCACTTCCTCTCCCTCGGCACCTCAAAGTTGAGTTGATGCGAACATCTTTTCTCCAAAGAGGATTCAGATTAATTAGCTCTTTCCCTCAAACTGGAGGAGGTATCGAATTAAAACTGCTGCTCCAAACTTTTCTCGGTCCGCGTTCCCCTTCTAATTGATATTATGAGGATGCTTTCATTCCCTCTGCCGTAAATGATCCGCTCTCCGAATAAGTTCTTGAAAACGCTTATCTGTTCCCGCCCATTACGGCCATCAATAGCACCAGCTGGTACAAATAACTGTTCCAATTTATTATCTTGTGCTACCACTTCCATGAAAATCACGTTATTCTTATCACCAGTGTTGATCGGGATTTTTTTGTGAGGATTTGGATGTGGAATCGCATGATCGCGGATGTGCAGATCAGTCGTCACGCCGACCGAATGCATTTCTCTGGAGTCTTGTGAAAAAAAAAAAAACATTGGCAGTTGAATGGGTTTTAGAAATTTAATGAAAATCAGTTTAAAATAACCTGGGATGTAGGTGTTGCAGTGCAAGAGTTTCACATCAGCTAATGCAGAGAAGCTGTTACTATTCCAGTCACTGAGGAACGCCATCAGGGATCACACATGTATGGTCCCTGATAATTCCATCAAAATCGGTTGAATTTTACTACGGATGTGGATCTTACTAGGGTTTTGTTGTTTGCACATGCTGAGACGCTGCTGTTATTCCGGTGGCATTGAAGCTGTTATTCCGGTGGTCGAATAAGTTTCTTTTGAGAAGCCTTTTTAAAGAAGTCATCATGAGTGAGGTGGAGGGGGTTTAGATTGATTGATTTAGCATTTTATTTAAACAACCTCGGTGATACCAATTTTCCCTGGGAAACTTAAACGCTTCTATAAATCTCATGCAGCTGAGGGTGATTTACGTTTAAAAAAATGTGAAGATCATCGGTCCTGTAGCTAACCTCTCTGCTGATTTGATCATCCGAAATTTCCTATATGAGATAGGTATGATTTAATAATTATGCTCTTCCGTAATAGGTACCATATTAATGCGAGAGAGAGAGAGAGAGAGAGTGATGATGATGAAAAGAGAGGGAGCGGAATAGAGATTATTAGCTGAGATACGAGACTGAAAGCGGACCACGTAAAAAATTAGTTGAGTCCTCTAATTATCCTTGAAGTAGTCTGACAGTATTTATTCCCACTTAGGCGCTTCTTTGTTCTTCATTTCTCTACTCTTCAACACAAAAAGATTTACCAGAGACGCCTCTGGCGCACCCATAAAAAATGCACATCTCCAGGAAGGCGAAGTGTTGCAGAGGGCCCTCTACAAAAATGAATACGCCACTCGAATTAGGGGGTCGGCCCTTTGAGGGAGAACAGCACAGCGCTGCGGGATAACAATGCACTAATTACGTAACAGAGGAAGCGCAAGTGTAATTAAGGCTGACATTGGGAAAGGACCGCCCTTTTTGTAGGGTTTTGCCTTCCAGAGAGTCATACAAAAAGTAGAGAGTACCTTGGGGCGATGTAAAACAACTCCGGGGGTCTGGGCGACGGGATGGTGGGAGGGGGTAATTACTTGCGATGCATCTATCTGGGAGGGTGAAGCTGACGTCACCAAAACGCCGGCGGTGGTGCTGAGTAAAAACGGCAGTTTGCTTTCCTATGTGGAGAGAGAAAATCACCAGGTAAATGTCGAATGATTCGTTTCAGTTTCACCACTTAGCAGTGGGTTTGGATTTAAACGACTCTGGATTAGGACGAGGCATCACTAACGCCCACAAAGCCCATCGGATTACCATTACCAACCTCCATATCCATAATTGGATCGTTAAGGGAAATTAAATAGGGATAAGAAGAGGATGAGATGAGACAGGTAGAGGTAGTAGTAAATATATGGAGACGGAGACTTGGAGATAGAGAATGGGACAGACAGGCAGAGATGGGCAGTGACAGACGGAGTCTGCTAAAGTCATTGGTATCCATTTTTTGTATGAGTGTTGTTGTGACTACGTTTGGGTAGGTAGGGTTGGGGTTGAGGTTGAAGAGAGAAAAGGAGTGGAGTGATTGGTTGGACGAAGGTGAGAAGGAAGGATGTGCTCGGTAGGAGTCTTTTTAATAACTCCCCGTGGTTTTCACCACCACAGCAGGCGCTATAGGTAGTGGCTCCCCGAAAACCGCGGGGTTTTCACCACAGCAGGCGCCTAGGATGTGGGTTTTTAGTACCCCGCAGTTTTCACCACAGCAGGTACTAAATGAGAAGGAGGTGTCCCGCGGTTTCCACCACAGCAGATAGTGGGAAGGTGGATGCTAGTACCCCGCGGTTTTCACCATAGCAGCCGCTACTTGAGGAGAAGGTATGCCGCAGTTTCCACCACAGGAGATACCGGGAAGAAGGTAGCTAGTACCCCACGGTTTTCACCACAGCAGGTACTAGAGGGTAAGGAGGTGTCCCGCGGTTTTCACCACAGCAGATATCAGGACGGAGTACCTCGTGGTTTTCACCACAGCAGGTAGGAGGAGAAGAGGGCTTGAAAGCCGGGCGAGAGAGAGAGAGAAGTCTAGAGTAAGAGCGAGATCGGTCGAATGACGAGCTGGGCTGATTATATAGGGACTTCTTCACCCGTCGCCCATCCACAATCGGCCGTTACTACCGTTGGAGACGATGGCCCTCCAACGGACGGGTCCATCGTTCCATCCGTTTATTTGGTAAAGTCTTATAGCGTGTAGGAATGTTATAGCACGAAGAGGTTTTGAGGGGAACCGCGACATACGTGTTTTGTGTGAACCACTGGCCTCTATTAAAGGGTAATTTCCGCTAGTATAAGAAGTAATATTACTATACCTTCTGGAGGAATCCGTCGTCACTAGCTGGTTGGTTCTCTCGACGGCCAGATGGTGATGTCCTTACATCGAAAGCGCTCGCCTCGAGTACTCAACCATCTAATGACGACGGATCCCTCCGGAAGGTATGGTAATATTACTGGTCTCTAGATCTCTAATCTGAACGTACACAGTTGAAGTGGCCTGCTGTGCAATCGTCTGGCTTTCAGGTTGTATCCCATGACAGTCATTGATCACTTATTATTTTTATTCATTTCTTGCATTCATAATTCTTCTTATCTGTTGAAATGACCATCACTACCAAAAGCAACGGTAAGAGAACACGGTTTGAATGACCTGAAATGTTGAGTGAAGTGAGGGTCGGTCCTCAGTTATTCCAGTATAAAACTAATCAAAATCCGGCACACATTTTGCACATGTGCATATGTGCAAACGTTAAAAAACACGTAGTTTTATTAAAAGTAAACGGTAGTAGGGAGACAACACACGCGTATGCATTACGTAAAACGTACCCGAACATATTGGTAAGCCAAGCAGTAAGTTCATATTTTTTGTATTACAAATAGAAACAGTAAGTTTGTATTTGTAGCCAAACAGTAAGTTTTGTATTTTTCGTATCTCTGTATACTCTCTTAAGTTATAAAGGCGTGTCATATTTATTTGAAAATCGCCTCCACGGATCTTAGATCGTCCTTTCGGTCGATCCATTTGAGACGAAGTAGGCACCTACCTTGTTATCTCAAATTAGATTGTTAGACTGAAGGCCTTGAAGGGGCCACTTGAAGAAAGTACGGCCGTCCCCCACTCAACTTGAGCATTCTCAGCAGTACAAGAACTCTACAAAGCGTGAATATGGCGTGAGAGGCTGAGTCCGGAATAAATAAATAACTTTCCTGCTGCTTACCAACTTTCTTTGAGTTGGGTGGAAAACCAATTTGGGTGCTCGGATTGATGGGAAGTTTTTCGTTGACCATCTTTGACACTTTGGGAGATGTGATTTCGAGCGTCTCGAGCTTGCACACTGAGGGTCTCCCACCACTGACGCGTTCTGGTGGTGATGAGGGGAAGTCGGTCATCACTCCTGATAACCACGAGTGATTATGTCGACCGTGACAGTGGTACACGGGACAGTGGTGGCAGGGGAAATCTTATTGGAAATAAAACACATCATAATTGTATATTGTGATACAATAAGTCGCTAAACTCGTCTTCCAAATATGTGTCAGGTAGGTTTACTTAATCGTAAATGGTATACTCTGACGGGCCCATAATTAGCAGGCCAGTGATTTCCTCCACAGTGCGTTACTCTGTAGTAAATTAACTCTCCCCGACTTTACTCTTATTTTATTGGGGAATTAATTGGAATAAAATTCATCTTTATAATAATGTAGCTGAAAACTACTGTGGTGGTGGCGAGATCGAGGTAGGCGCGGTTTTGGAAGGTGAGTTTGAGAAGGAGATGTCGGGTATTACGGAGCTTGTAACCAGAAAGGTTAATCACCACATTGGCCAGGCCAGAAAGGTTTACCACCACTTTGGATACTAGAGGATATGCCCAGAAAGTTATCACCGCATTCGCTTGCACCAGAAAGGTTTATCACCACGTTGGGATCTTTTGTGAGAGAGAGGTTGAGAAGGGTAAGGGAGAAGGTGTCGAGTTCGAGTGAAATCGGTAGAATGGCGAGCTGGGCAAGGAGGGCGCCTTATAAAGGCGCCTCTACCCTCCCTTGGTCCTCCGACGGCGGCTGAAAGCCGTTGGGGGATTGATGGAGGGAGATCTACCTGGCCGAGTCCCTTGCATCACACAGCTCGCCTTCTCCTTGACTTTATTGGAAACAATCTTCTATGTACAATTTGGAGTGGTATAAGGGTACCTACCATGACAACTACTATACCAAAGAGTCTTTAGCAGGCCTTCTTAGCAACCTTTGAAGGTAACCTAAATCAATCTACAACTAATTATACATGTTAATCGGGTATAAAAACTTAGCTAAATTACAACAAAGATCAGGCGACTGATAACATATCGTGTGAAGCGGGTTAACTTGATAAGATTGCGCACATAATTAGTCGTCAGGGTCGCTATAAACAGCTAGCGACGGTCCGCGAGCTCGAGGCGCTCCTAGTTTGATTTCTACATTTTCGGTTTTGCGTTCTGATAAATTTTAGTATTTTTCGATGGTAGACCTTCGGAATCGGGCATATAATTTTTTTTAAACTCAAAATTTGATGTTTTCCGTTTCAAGGTACATAATTATAATCCGAAAATGGAATTAAACACGCTGCAGATTATTACTCAACGGTTTATTATTTACCTGTATAGATGCTTATGCGTAGATCGCTGTTTTCTGTGGTCAATACCTATCCTCGAGCTCCCCCCAGGAAAGCCCTAAATCGAGTACTGGACCCGGTCCTGGAATTACAGTTTCATAAAAATGCGCAGGATTCACTCCTTAATTATTTGTTCAAGTTACGAAAGTACCTACCAACAAAGTCCAAAACAGTCATCATTCTTCAAATGAAATAATATCACGGAACATTTAATTAACTACATTTTTCAAACAGCCATCCGTGGTTATAGTCAGGTGTTCCCTAGCAGTGATATACCTGGGCCGGATTTATGCCGTTTCATGCACGATCATGTTGACGAAGTAGCTGGCATCTACCAACTTACTGAGTGGGACAATTTTCATTTGTCTAAATGAAGGCAGCGATGCTTCTCCAAATTTTAATTAGTCACAATGCAGATTATTGCTTTTTGAGTGCATATTATTGGTTAATACGCGGTGGCATATCCTCCAGATAATATTTGGTTCCGTGTCTGTCATCATTGCGCATCTTTAAATCTGCGACGCCCAGAACTACCTGAAATAATTGTTGTGATGAACTGAAATTAGGCGAGAAAAGGTGCTGGTTAGGTTTAGTCCCTATATGAGTTTCGTGAAAACCGGACGGTAACGTTCGTGAAATCCAGTTCGTACCACCCACATTGTTTAGAATGATTATCAGTAGGTACTCAAGATCAGTTTATGGACAACGAGGAAGCTATGTGCCACACCTTGGCAGGCTTTTATTTCGGTATACTTTCTTTACGACACCTGGCAACCCTGCTAAGAGGGTACCTAACCACTACAATAATTGAAAGCCTGAATAACGATACTGCGAGTTTGAAACACCTCCTGCGTTGGGGGAAAAGTGAAACAGGATGTACTCTCCAGTCACGAAAAGATGCCTCTTGGATCTTTGCCACAACTCAACAGATTTATTACTGCGGAGGCCTCACCGACCCAGCGCGTTTCTCGCCACACTTTTCAGGTGTTTATTTTTCACCTTTCCTGGCGAGGGGAAATATGTCTTTTTCCCGTAGTGTTTACCCTAAGGGGTTTAAGGAGGGGGGATCCGTAAATCTGAGGTAATTAAAATTCTACCTCACCTCAGCAGGAGTTAAATAGGGACATTAATGTGTCCCTTGGTGCGCTATTACTTACCAAACTGGTAGACCGCTGCGGTCTGGATTTAAAATAGTAACTAGGCAACAAAGGTTGATCATGTGACTTCATACATAAAATGCGTTGCTAAGTCAGATGGAGTTGCTAAAGCTCCAAAAGGGTTCCTCTGGTCTACCTTAGCTGTTTATTCCGTGATCCTAAAATAGCTCATTAATCACAAAATTCATGAGAAACTACAAAAATTGTCGTTTTTCCCCGTTAGAATATAACGCGGTCTCACGCTATTAATAAGAAGATCAATTTAAGTTAGGTACTGCTAAGGAATCTGGGAAAAGGAAAATATTATCTTTCGCTTGTGACGAACCCATGTTCCTGTAAAGCTCCAAACTAAAGGGAAGTCTATATAAATCCAGTATCAACTGTCGGAAGGGAAGTATGCGAAATAATCAGTTAAATCATTTAAGTAAAGTATAAGTAGTTGTTAAGTAGTTTAAGTAGTTGTTTAAGTATCTCGGGAAATGGCGATGATGGTCCTCCGAGGGAAAAGCTGAAACTCATCATCCACCGACGCTATCGCACCAGCCTCCTTCCCCACTGCCGCTCCTCCAAACATGATGTTCCCCTCTCGCTCCTCTATCACTGAGCGATCCCAGTCAAGAATGTACCTTCATTCCCATAAGAACAGACAAAACTGGTTTCAGTATGGGAGAGAATTCGAAATCAACTCGAAATTCTTCGTCAATTGAGACCAACCCGAGTTCTCCAGCTGTGCTTATGATTTTTGGTGATTTCAATTCAATTTTTCTTTATTTTCCACCACTTTTGTCATTACCGTAATGTATTATTAATGAGCTTAAATACTCCAACCTTCCCAATTCGGTCAATTTTATTTACGAGTAGTTTCAGTTATTAGTAGGTACCTAGGTAACAAAATTTTGACAATTTATTCGCGCAATATCTCAAACTATTTTTGTTATTCAAATTCAAAATCGGTTTTTTCGCGGTTTTTATTTTGAACAGTTGTTTTTGTAACTTTGTAATATATGAAGTTGCTGGTCCCCGAACTTATCTGTTAGGTACTTGGTTACTTTTTGTAATAATTGTTGATTTATTCTTAAAATTTGTTATCTTTATAAAATATAGAGCTTTGTCCGTTCTGATTTTGACTCGCCGCTTTATCTTCCATACCTACCTCAATAAGATTATAGGAAATTGCTTCCTGTTGGAGAGATTTTGCGGGGTGTCGAAGACACGCTGATAGTCACGACGCATTGTAAAATAACACAGTTGTATACCATTATGTACACGTATTATAAACACATCTCCTGTCGTGGTACCCCTCAGATGTGATACCACTCCCACGTTACTTATAGATTCAACCAATAAACAAGAGAAAGACGAGCTGTGCGACGCCTCGGGAAAAAGACCAGAAGGGTCCCCTCCATCGAACTCCCAACGATTCTCAGCGGCCGTGGATGGACTAGGGACGAGGTGGAGGCACCTTTATGAACCGCCCGGCTCCCCCAGCTCTTCATTCGACCGACCTCGCTCTTACCTAAGACTTCTCTCTCACTCACCTTACACCTTTCTCTTTCCTACCCTTTCGCCTCCCTTCCATATGCTGTGTTGGTAACCGCGGGATGCTTCCTCCTCTATCACTCGCTGTGGTGATAACCGCGGGGTATTAGCATCCTTCTCCTTTAGTGTCTGCTGTGGTGGTAACCGCGGGACGTTCCCTCTTCTAGCATTCGGTGTGGTGATAACCGCGGGGCGTTAGGTATCCGAAAATACCCCTAAGGAGCACATCCTCCTCTCCTTCAGCCTACCCAAACCTAACCTACCTCTAGGCTTACGACACCTCCTATAAGTATAGCTATAACTAGCTGTTGTGCCCGTCGCTGACGGGTAGAACTCGGGGTGGGTCCATCTGACTTTGTTACCTATCGCTTTACAGATTATATCTCTTACATGTCCCTTTAGAAACTGTTATAATTTAATTTTTTTTTTAAATTTGGTTTTTTATGTTTCGGCTTCCCTATAAACCCCCACCCCTATTCATCAGATCCGGGAGTGAATCCCCCTATGTTCTTCCCCGATCACTGAAACATCTAAATACGCGAGATGGGTTCGATCTATTAAGCCGTTTTCGAGAATTTAATTTTTTTATGTTTCGGCTTCCCTATAAACCCCCACCCCTATCCATCGGATCCGGAAGTAAACCTCCTTATGTCCTTCCCTGGTCATAGAAACATTCAAATACGCGAGATTGGTTCGATCCATTGAGCCGTTTTGGCGTGATTGAAAGACAAACAGACAGACACCACGAAAATCACCTGTAAATTTAGTTATATAGATGAAAGAGAGACTTACGGAGTCCTTGTAAACCATTTATTCTTGCAACGCTCGGGTGCCATTTTCAACCCAAACCAAGCTGAGAGACTAGAAAACTTGGGTTAACACGTCTTCAAAACTATTCTGCCCTCCAAAGTAAAAAATCCGTAGACTCGATTTTTTTTCCAATTTAGAGATTTTGATATGGCTGGATTCTTATCTTAAAGACCTGTTTTGGTATCTAGTTGTAAAAGTTGGGAAAATTTCCCTAAAAAAGTTATTCAAGGAGAACATCTACAAAGAACAACGGAGTTATTGAAAAATAGTCTATTTCCACTAATACATTGAAAAATAGTCAATTTCCACTAATACAGTGGATGTATTAGTGGAAATAGACTATTTTTCAATAACTCCGTTTTTCTTTGAAATGGGTTTCCACGATTTCGTCGCGAGTGATTTAGTTCGTATGAGAACATCTACGATGGTTTTTGATGGTTTTCGACGATGAAACGCTGTAGTAGTTCTTCCAACAAATAAAAACAGTAGATCCCAGACCTACGGTGTTAATTCATTGGAACAGTGAATTTAATTTAATGGTCATCAGGACAGTACTGTTTTTCTATGTTGTATCCCTTTCATAGTTGTCCGAATTCGTCAGGCGGTACTGGTTTCAGTTTTTGATGAGCGCCAAAAGCTTCGAGCGATCGACTGTAGGTGGCTTCCACATGGCGGTAAGTCGCATTTTGCAAGGAACAATAAAGGTACTGTTTTTCTCTTTGGAAAAGGGGTGAAAAAATTCCAGCACCTACAGTGGAACCGTAGCATAAGCGTCCAGCGAAGAAAAGCAGTAGCATATCGTCTACCGCTGTTCGAAGCAAAATTTACCTCATCTTCTACAACGAAGAAAAACAGTTGCTTACATAAATTTATGTGTATTCTTCCAAAATTGATGCGCCTTGCTGCTACAGACGTAGAAACTAAATTTGGATCAATTGCAAAAAATTTATTGGAAAATATTGGAGAATGCCCATTTTACAGTCTAAAAACGTTACCTGCGTTTTTCTCAAAACTAGATTTCCTTGTTCTACGTCTTTCTTGCTCTGGACGGCACTAATGGGGGGGGGGGGGGGGGGACTGTATACGTTTCTCATTCATTATCTGAGTGAGTCATCATTCCATAAAACACGCAAGAATTGCATATATATACCTGTAAATATTTCTCATGTAATACGGTCCTGTGAAATGCACGGGTTACCATATATATGATTATACAAGCGTCTTATAAAAATTAAGAAGAAGTTGAGTTAGTTAACAAGACAATACCTTACCGACGTATGATGATCAAAATAATGTATCTCACTTTGCTACAGGCGACAATGGTGTTGCAGTTGCGGGTGATATACTGCCGAAAATGTGGGTAGTCAAACTCCTGACAAACTGGGCCATAATTTGAACGCTCCGTGTCACACCTTTCACACCATGATGGAGACATCTGCCTTCATATTTGTCTTGACAGCCACTAGGTGCCTCTTCTATATCTGTGTCCTACCTATTTGGTAATAGCAATTCATGTTATCTCGACTCATTGCTATCGTGCGGTCAAATATCAAATTGTATAACTTGTAGTTGCTTGTCATTTAATGGGGAAACTTGGGAATGAGCAAAGCCATCTTCCGTGTATTTAATTTCCTTCGCCACTCGCCTTTTTGTTTCCACCGTCGAGCCCGCACAACCTCCAAGAGGCAGTTTGCTGATTTTTTTTGTTTGCTGCTATTAAAACTTTTCGCATCGTAAGGGAGAAACGGGGGTGCTCAGGGAGGTAATGCGGTAACAACGTGTTTTCTAAACGGGTCGGGACCGTAAAGGCGACATAAAAACTCGACTAACTGCGGCCGTTTTCCGAGAGTGGGAATCGTTACCTCTAGAATCGTGAAGCTGCTTTGAGTTGAGCCAGGCGAATGCAGTCTCGTCACTTCGGGAAGAGAACAATGCAAAGTGGTAGGTAAGGCATCTTCCGCTTGTGACAGTGGTGGTGGACCCTCGAGTCCCCCCCCCCCCCTCTATACCAGCGAGATTATCACCGGTTAAGAAGGGATATCGATTAGGCTTCCCCAAACAACCGGGGTGTTCTCCACCGGAAGAAAAAATAGCTCGAGAACAGCCACACTGTCACTCCTCCCCACAAAACATACTTCTGGGTCGCAGAAGTTTGAGAGGGAAAAGGGGGAATAAAAAGTAGTATGAAGTTATGTTTCAGGAAAGGACTGACCAGCTTCAAGGTGACTAACCTCCATCTTAATGGTACTTGGTACCTCAATAACATTTACTGGTGGAGAACAAAGCCCCTACATACGAGTATTGGCGGAGAAAAAAATGTTATCAGTGGTTGTTGTCCAGTGAATTGTGCTCATCTGGGTAACGTCTAGGTGATCAACTACCATCGTTAGGATGGAACAACTACTGAAACTTGGCATCAATCGCCTTCAAGTGAGCTCAGTATACTTTAATTATATTGACACTCTAAATGGGGAAAAGGGGGTGGGGAAGCCAATAGATGTATGTATTATCAAAGGTACACAAGATGTTTATAATGGAATCCTTGTGGAAACCCTTTTATGCTTATCCTTCTGGTAAGCCCACAAAAGTGGATGGAGTATGGTGAATTATTCAGCGCATACTACCAAACCACGTTGTTCTACCATGTGACGAAGAGTGTGACAGTTGTGGTGGATCCTCGAGAGCCCCTTCCCCCCCCATACCAGCGTGATTATCACCGGTTAAGAAGGGAAAGCGATTAAGCTTCCCCAAGCGACCCCGTCTCCACTGGGAAAAACGCTGCAAAGTCCTTGTCACATGGGTTTATTATTCTATTGGACATACCTACAGATAGGTTGGCTGTTCATTAATTGTTTCTTTCATGCGTAATAATCGAAATAGCTACTTCTGATGGTTTCCATTAATTTTGGCCCCCAAAACACAAATTAGGTACGCTCTTTTTTTTTCTTTTTTTTAAAACTATCTTTGATCATTGGTAGTGCCATTTAATCGTCTTGATCCACCTGTTGACACTTTTTCCAGTGTTATTATACAAACTGATGGTGATTTCAGACGATTTCCCAGGTTTTTCACTCATAAAAAATCAATTCTGGGAGCTGAACATTTGGTAGAACTCAATTTTCCACTCTTTGGTCAAAATCGACTTCATATTCGGTCTTCTCGTTCCCAAAAACATAGAAAACGATATCTCAGAAGCTCATGTTACCAATATGTTGCTAAAACGTAAAAAGTACCTATTTTCACACACATTTTCACCCATAACACCCCTGGGTATATTCCGATCGGGCTGAAAAGTTTCGGGACACAACTAGGGCCCAAATGGAGCATGTGTGCGAAAGAACGATTTTTTTAGACCGAAAATGAAGCCTGTACACGTGATACGGCGGACGGCGGACGGCGTACGGCGGACGGCGTACGGCGCCGGCGGACGGACATTGCATTTTTGGAATCTACGCACCTTGAAACGGAAAAGAAAAAATTTTGAGGGGGTGTTATAAAAATTTTTTGCTGAGCGAATACATAGGTGTATTATTCACAGAATAATAAACCAAAAAATAGCTCGAGAACAGCCACACTTTCACACGCTCACTAAAGAAATTACCAAGAAATCTGTTCTTTGTTTCTCGTTTGTCAACTGTAGTAGATGCTTACCGTCAGAATCTCTCTTTGATTTTGCCTGAGTACGAAACAGTGAGCTTAAACTGCTTCTTCCTTCACAAAAAAAATGCTCCTTAAAGTAATCTTCAGGTTTACTTTAAATCGCTATTTATCACCGTACCTTTGGACGGTAGAACCTGTTTTGAAGGTTATGGGAAGAATAAAGGTTGGGAACGAAGAAGGAACTCGACTAACTGCAACGCTTTTCCTAGAGTGGGTCTTGAACCGTGAAGCTGCTCTATGTTAAACAAATGTAAATCCCGTCTCTTACCTTCGGGAAGGGAACAATACAAAGTGTCAGGCAAGACATTAACTTATCCGCGTCACTTGTAATAGCTCACTGGAGAAATTAACAAGTAAATCCGCCCTTTGTTCCTCGTTTGACAATCGAGGTAGATGTTTTAGCGTCAGAATGCTCCTTTGTTTTCGCGTGAGTGGAGAAACAATTCGCGATCCTACCTTTTCCAGTCGCAAATCATAAATTCTCCGCGGGTGAAATTCTAGTCTGTTCTCAATCCTGGAAACGTGAGATCGACCGTTTGAAGTTTCAGAGGGTTCGCTTCGTTTCAACTCTTTCCATTCCACTTGTGCGGTGCTTTCGTCGGCATTTCGTTTTGATACAGTTCAGTAAATTACTGCTTAATTTGTAGTAGCTCACTAAACAAATCACCAAGTGAATCTGCCCGTCGTTTCTCGTTTGAAAATTGTAATATCGTGTTTACGTTAGAATGTCCCTTTGGTTTCGCCTGAGTGTGAAACAGTTCGGTAAAGTTGCCTCTTGTAACTCGCTTTCATACTCCCAGATAGTGAAATCTCAGTTCCCAATACATGAAATACGTATCAAAGGCTACGCCAATACCAGCCCTCTGCAGTCCTGGGCTGTGTGCCTTATGGTGCTCATTGATTCACGTGGATCGCCTTTTCATCGATATATGACGGCCTATTCCTTCATTATCTACTTTGAAGGTGAATAAGACGAAAATCCCTGAATGTTGACTATGGTTTGTCGCTCAAAACTTTGTATCACGTTTTTGGGACGTCCCTCAGTAGTAAGAGACGTCCTTACATATTTGATCTGCTCATAAGAGAACAGCACTCAGCCGAGGAAAGAACCACATTCAAATCCGTTTCAGACAATTCTGAATGCAAATCCCTGAAGAGAAAAAAAAAAACGCTGCAAAGTCCTTGTCACATGGGTTTATTATTCTATTGGAGTTCTAGACATTTTTGTTGGCTGTTAAATGTATTGTTTCTTTCATGTGGAATGATTGAAATAGCTATTTCTGATGATTTCCACCAATTTTGGCCCCCAAAACATGAAATAGGTACGCTTTTTTTTCTTTTTTTTTTAAGATCATCTTTGATCATTGGTAGTGGCATTTAATGGTCTTGATTCTCCTGTTTACACTTTTTCCAATGTTATTGTACACATTGATGGTGATTTCAGACAGTTTTCCAGGTTTTTGACTCATAAAAAACCAATTTTGGGAGCTGAACTAATGGTAAAACCTCAATTTCCGCGTCTTTGGTCAAAATCGACTTCATATTCGGTCTTCTCGTCCTCAAAAACATGGAAAAAGATACCTCAAAAGCTCATGTTACTAACATGTTGTTAAAACGCAAAAAGTACCTATTTTTATACACAATTTCACTCATAACACCCCTGGGTATATTCCGATCGGGCTGAAAAGTTTCGGGACACAACTAGGGCCCAAAAAAATGGAGCATGTGTGCGAAAGAACGACTTTTTTAGACCGAAAATGAAGCCTGTACACGTGATACGGCGTACGGCGGACGGCGGAAGGACATTGCATTTTTGGAATGTACGCACCTTGAAACGGAAAAGAAAAAATTTTGAGGGGGTGTTATAAAAATTTTTTGCTGAGCGAATACATAGGTGTATTATTCACAGAATAATAAACCAAAACGAGCATTATGCGTGTTTTTGGGGGCCAAAACTGGTGGAAACCATCAAAAATAGCCATTTCAATAATTGCACATGAAAGAAACAATAAATGAACTGCCAACATTTCTGCAGGACAAGGACTTTGACAAGGACTTTGCAGCGTTTTTTTTTAACTCCTAGTGTTTTTGGGTGCCGGGGCAGTGGCCCAAGTGGCCTTATGGACGCAACGCCCCTGGTCCGTTGCCATTCGGTGAAGACGTCCGCCTAGCAGAGGGAACATGTACCTACCCCTGTTCGTCTATTGGGGGCATCACATTTTCACTCGATCAAATCCCAAGAAAAAACATAGAAAACGATATCTCAGAAGCTCATGTTACCAATATGTTGCTAAAACGTAAAAAGTACCTATTTTTACACACATTTTCACTCATAACACCCCTGGGTATATTCCGATCGGGCTGAAAAGTTTCGGGACACAACTAGGGCCCAAATGGAGCATGTGTGCGAAAGAACGATTATTTTAGACCGAAAATGAAGCCTGTACACGTGATACAGCGGACGGCGGACGGCGTACGGCGGACGGACATTGCATTTTTGGAATCTATGCACCTTGAAACGTAAAAGAAAAAAGTTTGAGGGGGTG